>JAVQJD010040040.1:0-97867 GCA_036023655.1 Nannoperca australis
TTGAATTGTTTGGCCACAATGATGTATCCTTCATTTGGCGTCAAAAAGGAGAACCCTTCAACCTTAAGAACACCATCCCCACTGTCAAACATGGTGGTAGGAACCTAATGCTTGGGGGGTCAGCCAATGGACCAGGGAACCTAATCATATTAAACGGCCCCATTAAAAAAGAGCAATACATCAAGATTCTCAACATCAGGCAGTCTGCAGAGAAACCAATGGACATTTCAGCATGACAATGACCCAAAACACACAGCAACAGTGGTGAAGAAATGGTTAGCAGACAAAAACATTAATGTTTTGCAGTGGCCCAGCCAGAGTCCTGACTTGAATCCAATTGAGAATCTGTGGAGGGAGCTAAAGATCAGCGTGATGGCAAGGAGACCCTCCAACCTGAAAGAGTTGGAGCTCATCATTAAAGATGAATGGGCAAAAATACCAGTGGAGTGGAGATGCAAGAAGCTGCTCATCAATTATAGGAAGCGTTTGATTGCTGTAATAGCTTTTTGTGCAAATGTAAATAAAAGCTGAGAAATATTTTTTTCCACAATGATGCCTCTTGTACATCGTCTTATAATCTTCTGTGTCATTTCCAATCAAGAAAAAACTTGCTGGTTGAATAAAAGTAACTTTAAGTCAAAATTTGCCAGAGGTATGAATCATTTTGTGTGTGTGTGTGTGTGTACATACATATATATATATATCTATATATATATAGATATATTATAGTATATATTACTATAAATGTAGTGCAGTGGGGAAGCCAGAATCATGCCTTGCTGTAATATTTCCCTTCCTTTTGTCTATATTTCTATTTCTGAAAGCTCCCACTGCTCTCAGCGAAAGATTGATGGACATATGTGCACTTTTACATACTTAGGATGCATTTTCTAAGTATTTGTATATTTACGTTGTGTTAATGGAGGAAAGATTTTTTTGTGTGTGTTCTTGGATAAGGGGATAGATAAGGATCGGCCAGAACACGTGCTTTTATTTTGACAACATGAACCGGAAGTGCTTCTGTGTTAACTGGTGACGAGCATTTCATCGTTAGCTCGTAGTTTAACAATGCAGGTAATGTTATTTTAACGCCCATTCATTATAAATTACAGTGCATTACTTTGTAATATTATTTCCATTTAAGTTGGTTTGCGGTGCTTCTGGTTTACTTATTTTTTTGCAGCGCCAGCAGTTAGCTAACTAAATTAGGTTAGCATAACAGCTAGTTTAGTTCTCGTTTAGCTAACGTTGAACAATGAAGTCAACCTTAATGTAAAGTTGAACTAACATTAATTTGACGAATTTGTGCTTCTCACTGACTGTCGTTAGGAGTGGTTGGTGTGTTCAGGTGTGACTTGAGCTTGTTTTCTTCTTTACACTCAGCAAAGAGAAGAGAAGCAGTTGGAGGCGTCGGTAGAGTCTCTAGTCTCTCGGGTAGCATACGTCAAAAACGCCCTTCACAGTTTCATTTATAAGTTGGAAAATGAATACGAGCGTTTAACATGGTAAGTAAAGCATTTTAAGTCTGATTTTAGTTTGTGCCCTTGATCTTAAATGGAACATCTTTTCTAATTACACGATTTTATCAGTGTAACGTAGTTAACAGTGTTCTTACGGTACATCAGGACTTCATGCTGCACGTTTCTGACATGATTGAAAGTTAATAAGTGTCTTATTATAATATTTTTATATTATCTTATTAGACTTTGAAAATGGTTTGTATGGAGGGCATATCCCAGCCACAGTGTTCACAGAGCCATTATCCACATTCTATGGGCCTGCTAGTTTCAACACCTGTCAATTGATGACAAATCAGTGCAGAAAGAATATCTGAATATAATTTAGTGTGAATTTTATTTTTATTGTATCTGTCTGTATGATGTAGAGAGGGTAGACAAACACGGTACTGTCAGGTTTATTTATACATTGTCCAGTGTCATTACTGAATAAATAAATATGTCAGCGCTAACATTACCAGGTCAGTCGATGAGATTTCTTTTACAACGTTAACACATGAGACCAGACGCTCTGGTGTTTGGTCATCAAAATGTACAGATTTTAGTTATAAAGCTGTTCTTTGTGGAGCGTTCCTGCCTCTCAGATGCTGTGATGTGTGTTTTTGTCTTCCAGGCCGTCTGTTTTGGACAACTTTGCTCTTCTGTCTGGTCAGCTGAACACTATCAACAAACTGCTCAAGAACGAGAAGACACCGTCCTTTCGCAACCAAGTTATAATACCACTGCTTCTGTCTCCAGACCGGGATGAGGATTTAGCAGTGAGTATCTAAGCTGCTGACTCTGTTTGCTTCTCTGAGGTGTTCTTTCTTTAGAGCAGTCTCTCCTGAAGGAATGTGCAATTAATCCAATTTTATTTTCAAATTACAATGATAAAAACAGGCTAATCGAGATAAAAAGATAATTGTGCCGCATTCCGTTTTGCAATGATGCTCTTATTTGGCTTCCCCCACAGAAACTCACCGAGCAGCGCGTCCCCGTGTTCAGCCATGAGATTGTGCCGGACTACTTGCGGACGAAGCCTGATCCAGAGGTGGAGGAGCAGGAGAAGCAGCTGAGTGCAGAGGCTGCACGAATTGGCATGGAGGTGGCACAGGTCCGTTAGTTGTCATGTGGGCTGAGTGGAGCGATGCTGTCTTACCAATATCAAGCACACTTTGTCAAAAATGTAAATGAATTACCGAAAGAAAGTTAATTGACAACAATTTTGATAATCGATTGTAAAAACATTGGCTGGTTCCAGCTTCTTAAATGTTGCTGCTTTGACAGTAAAGTTTGGGGTTTTGGACTGTTGATCGGACAAAAGAAGCAATTTAAAGGCGTCACTTTGGGCTCCGGAAAACTGTGATGAGAATGTTTTGATATTTGATAGACTCAACAACGAATCGATGAATCCTGAAACTAATCGGCCAATTAATCCAGAATTAAAATAATTGTTAGTTGCAGCCCGACAACAATGTAAAATTGTAATTTGCCTTACGTTTTGATTGTCCACAGAAACAGATCCAGACGTTGAATAAACTGTGCTCCAATCTGCTAGAGAAGCTGAACAATCCTCGTGATGACAGAGATGCAGAAAGTGCAGGTGTGTTCCAGGTCACTTATCTTAAATTGATTTCTCCATTTAAATATGTTGACTGAGATCCCCCCCCCCCCAGCAATGCGACAGAACAAACCGTCTTTCAACCCAGCTGACACTAACGCATTGGTCGGAGCCGTCGCGTTTGGAAAGGGGCTCTCCAAATGTAGGCCTCCGGGTCCAGTTGCCCCTGGACATCCAGGACAGGGGCCCATGATGAGCACAGGTCCCACCTTGCAGCAGGTCACCATTGGTGGTGGGTCAGGCCAGCAGGCAGGTATGGGAGGTCCTGTGGCTCCACAGCAGCAAGGGCAGCCAGGTAGGAGACCTGGAGAGCTGGGTTAGTATTTCACCTGCCTACTTCATCTGTTTGCTTCGCACTGCATTACATCACAGCACGAGTTCACATACAGAATCATTGTGTACTGATGTTAAGCCCTTTTCTGCTCATCAGCTACCTGTGCAACTGTGTGTAATTGTGCTATTAATTGATGTTTTAAATGTCTCTATTTTAGGATGTGAATGAGAAAATACTTGAATAAATGCAGAATGGAATGGATTGTGTATTAAAAAACCCTTTCACACACATAATTTAAACAGCAATTATTGGAGACTAAAAACGGAATAGATTGATCTAACAAATAATATTTTGGCCAATCAGAGTCGGGCAACATTTTTATGACTTTCTGTATGAAGTGACCTCAGCTGTTTTTGTCACTTGTCCTATTCCAGGCAGAAATTCATCTCAAGAGAGACTAATATTTGAAGGGCACTATTTACTAATTTGTGTGCACAAAGTGTAGAAAATAACCCATTATACTGTGCTGAGCTTTAGATTTCTGAATAGACATGTAAAACATTGTAATTCAGCCACTTGGAACAATGATATGTTTGTGTGTTTAGTTATTTATTCTTTTCCCTGTTTATTTTTCTCAGGAAAAATGCCAAGCAGCATCAAGACCAACATCAAATCTGCATCAGGTTCAATGCATCCTTACAACCGATGAGCTCCTCCTTTATCTCTTATCATCCAGGTGTTGTTTTTAAGTCATTTCAGATACTTGTGACCTTTTTATACAAAGGCATTGTTTTCATGGAATGAAACAACTTCTATGAAGTTATTAATCTGCTCTCTAAAGCTGTTTCACTTAATGTTTTATGAAATGATCTGAAACATTTGAAACAACACCTGAGCCACTAGATGGCAGTATTTCTTCATGTATGGAATTACAGCAGCTTGGATTTGGAACTTTACTCTGACCCCTTTTCAATAAAAGATGTAGTAGAAGGACTACTTGGTTGCGTAATTAATACATTCAAGTATGTAAACAACATACTCTTAAATAATAATAAAATTAAGATGATTTTTTTCTGTGTATTTGAGGAAAGAAAGAATTCTGCAAGTTTTTAAAAGATTTTATATGAAATATTTTGGTGTTTCCACAGCTCTGTATTGTCAGAACAGTTGGTACTGAAACCTTGTTGTAATTGAACATCACTTCGCTTGGTACCAATCAAATGACCATCCCAACATTTCAGACACACACCATGATCTCTTTCTTCTTCTCTTTGCCCATTTAGCTGCAGTACCAAAGGTGAGAGTAATGAGGACAGACGTAGCTCTGTGTGGCCTGATAATGTCAAAGTGTTTAAGGGGCCAAATGAGGAAGTATTGGTGCTGACGTGTGAGGGGGGCCTCTCTCCACGCCGGCTCTCTCTGTCCACTTCAATCCCTGTCCTGCTGCACAGCACGGTGACCGTGCCGCTGTCACAGCGTGCAGGCCCATGGCTGACCTACATACACCCTCTGTCCCCAAACAGGCAGACGTCTCGCTGTGTCAGCCGCTGCGCTCAGACGCTCTGCTGAGACAGCTCAAAGCTGCACAAGGTCACACTCGGGACCACAGATGAGGGCTAAATTATAAACAAAGACCTAACAGGCAACGTCCTGCAAACCTCAGAAAGGTTGAACTGTGCATTCTGTAATGCAAATCATCACCCCAAGTTAAAGAAGAGTTAGACTCTTACATTCCTCATTTCTGGTTTTCCTGCTTTACAGGCAGCCACTGATTTCAATTCATTTTAATACAATAAACCTTTCAGAGAGTGAGTTGATCCCTCAGAGTAGTCAAACTTGTATTTATTATGCTGCATTGTCTTGCTGTGTTAATAGAACAATAATTACATTAGGCAGATATTATGCTTTCTACACTTACCTATTTCCAGCTGGTTTGAGGTCACAAAAAAACACAATAGGCAAAGCCATTTTAAACTTGAGTGTATACTTTGTTCAATGATGAGCAGAATGTGAAGCACACTTACTTTTCAGTAAATGGCCTAAAACATGCAAAAACATTTAATTTGCATGTTGCAAATTGATCCACAAGGAATCGATGGTATTGAATGAAAATGTGTTGTGTGGTTGTAACCCATAAAGGCCTAGGTAAAGCCTTGGGCACCTTACAGTGGCCTTTGATAAAAAATCTTCAACCTCCAAAGTGCATCTGGGGAAAGGAATGACACATCTGGTCTTTCAGGGCCAAAAGGGATGTGATGGTACAATTTGTGAAAAAAGTAGGCCGCAAAAATAGGCTGCCCTTATCACACAACTTCTTAAACATTCTAATAAAATATCTAAGGCTGATATGATTGTCCAGTGTTTATTTCTGTGTGTATTTTGTTATGGTGCAATTTACATAGTAGGCGTTTTTCACAGAGGAAGAAAATCACAGGTGTAAGTAATAAAATGAATGATGGCTGAACTCCATTTAGTTACTTCAAAGTAACTGGCTCACTCACACTGCCATGGCTCACAGGGCCACCTGAATAGAGCCATGGCACTGTTAATGTTATTAGCAAAACTAGTGCTTTTAAAATGTTGCTATGAAAAATGAGAATGTCTGCTGGGAAAAATTTGGCCCATCAGTGTTTGATTTTCTTTTCCAGTGTTGAGTGAAAAAATCTCAAGCCAGGATGGAATTATACTGATTGTACAGTGCAGGTAGTATCTTGGGGGCTTGTAGTTGTGAAACGATTATTCATGAAAAAAGTATTTGTGGAGGAGTGATGTCCACTGCTGTGGTAGCTGATTATTTCACTGTGTTAGAGCATTTATTAAATCCTCAGAATTTCTGCTTTACTGACAATTTACAACTGAGATTGAAGAAGTAAAGGTGAAAAAGATAATGGGTTGTTGGATGTGCTTCACATGTTCTTTTCATGTTCTCTTGCACGTCTTATCATAAATATTAATGATGTGCAGTAAAGAGAACATTGATCTGATCACCCAGTCCTTTAAGAACTGTAAAAACAGAGATGCAGGCAGTGATTTAAATTGCACTCCCCTGGAGAGACACATGGTAATGTCACACCATCAATGCCCCGGCACTTATGACTGTTATGTCCCTGCTGTACGATTCAATTAGAATATTAATTTACTCCTGGTCATAAAACTAGCATGTTGCATCTGTATCTGAATCATTCATTCATGCTGCCGAAGCTAAAACGCAGTAGCTACATATTCTGTCAAAAGTAAGTGAGTTGACATCGCAGCTTATAGAAATGATTATACAACAGAATGTGTACTGTCAGGAGGAGAAACCAAACAACAGCAACGGCTCTCCTGCTAGTCAAGGCTAGCTGTGAGGTAGCACGTCGTTCCACATGAATAAGACTGTGGCCAAATCTTAAATCAGAATGAGAAATAACTAAAGTAACACCACATAAACTAGCTGTTAAAAGCTAACTAGCCTAGCTTAGCAGAGCAAAAGTAACTGCGGTCTCTACAGCCTCATGATTTAAATCCCACCTTTACATGTATTTAAGACTCATTTATGAATTTAATTAATTTGTTTATTCAGTAATTTAATAATTTAGTATTAGACACATTTCCTGTGCCCTTTGGATAGTTCATAGCAAGTTCATGTTTGTGTTTTTAAAGGTTTTATGAGGTCTGAGACAATGATTATTCATTGTTTTTCTGCTTTAAAAGGCATAAAATGAAGGTTTTACAATGTATATATCTGTTACATGGTTTGAATAAGGGTCTTCAAACTTTCAAACCCCGTTCCCTGATACTGTAGTGCTCTCTGCCTTTGAAGGACACCTCAAGCCACACAGACCATAAGGGGTCAGCATTGTTTCACTGTTGGGAGGCACAAAGACCCATTGTGTAGAGACAGATTTCTTAACCTGCCTTCTGTTTTGACTATTAATTTGAATATTAATTTGAATTCATAAATCAAGATTCTGTGATTGTGTGTGTGAGAGAGCGATGGAGAGAGAGGGTATAGTCACATCCAGTGCATTCAGTCTGACTCCGAGCCACGCTGTACATACTGGATAATGGGAAAACTCAATATGACAGCTGCCTCCTAAATTACAATATACAGTACATAGCAGGGTACACAGAGCAGGGGGAACTGGGCAGTTTTCCTCACCTGACATAAATCCATCTTGACAACATAATCAACATTCCTATCTTATAAACTTCTCTCTAAAGCGACACACTGCGGTGACCAAATGTGTCAAATGGCTTCATGTCCAGAAATGCAGGGAAAACATTTAAGTAGATGAAAACACAGACACAAACTCCAAACAAATTAGCTCACAGCTGCACCAGAATCAACATGAATGATCCTGCTTTTGTTGCTGGACGTGAGTGCAATAATTTTTACAACAGCAGTGTATCTGAATGTCCTTGATCATCAGTGCTAAATAATATTTTTGTTTCATTTTTGATTCATGTTTTGGAGAGATAACTTTTTCATTTCTTTAATAAGAGCATCTCCTGGCACAATTTTAAAGGTTTTCTTTCTCTCTCTATAATTGAAGAACACGATAAGGTCCATATCTTGCTCATTATGGAAGCTTTAGGCAAATATAAAGACACAGTTTACAGCCTTAAAACTCCCACACCATAAAAGGCTACAATGACGCACACTGATCTGTGAAATCTTCTCCAAATGTCTTCTTTATGAAATTTGGGATCAGAGGAATTCATTAGAGATCTGTGGGTGGCACCGGCAATACGAGAATGAGGCTTTCCAGCAGAAAGTCTTTGCCAAACTGAACTGCTTCCAAATCTGACACCGACTGAAACGCACTCACAGTCACTAAGTACTTGACCCTATTCCTGCAGATGCCTGTTTCTTTGGAGATATTTTGTGAGCAACACGACTCAGTATGAGATCTATCAGCGGAGAAGAAGACTTGTTTCATCATATTAATGCAGAAAGAGTTTCCTTGAGACAAAAGCCTCTCCATTATGTCATGCCCTCAGACCTCAGACCTTGCATCGTCTGCTTCAGTAGCCCTTCCCTCAGGCACATGTATGTAGCCTTGGTGTGTGTGTGTGTGTGTGTGTGTGTGTCATCCTGGCAGGCGCTGACACAACTGATGCACATTTATGCGTTGTGTATAAGGCCGGCCTTATTATGAGCCTTGTTATTGTCATTGATATAATGTGTGCCCTGAGCCCCACTGTATGTGCCACATGCACCATAGTCTGGTTGTGGATGATTGATATGAAGCTCCAATGATGAGAAGGTCTGGACGTATGGAACCAATCAAGATGAGGTTGAAGGGCTTTTTTTCTTACTCAAACTGTCTACTGCTTTGATTTCGTCCCTCACATCATAATGACAGATCTGATGTTTGCTTTTGTGTTTTTGCCAGTACTGAATTTATCTCTTTGCAAAATAGCAATAAAGTATTTTACAAATCTTAACTCCAGACAAAACTCTAACTTCTTTGTGTCAATTTGAGGAGGGTTTTTTTTGTTTTGAAATAACAATGATAACATTGTTCTCTCTCAGGATTTAACAAGTCAGAGTATTTTTTCCATCAAAACAGACATACTGCCATTTTTAACCCTGATGATATAGTATAGCCAGTTGTTGTGTATGCTGGATTAACCCACTACCAAAAATTTGCTGTGGCTCACCACCCACCTACCCTTCCCACCTACATTTGTGGTCATTTTGTTTGCACACAAATTATTTTAAATCTGCAGTATATCATTTTTTGAGGGCATCGGAAATGAAAGATGAAAACACAACACTGACATATTATCACTTTATTAGGTTTATATGGCTACAAGTTAGCAAACAGTTGCCTATTAACACATTAAGCAAACATTAGCATTCATTCAGTCATGTTTCTGGTTACCCAATAAATGTTAATCCAATAGCCTCTCTTCTTTTAACTCTGTTTTTGGTCTCCACCAACTCCTGAGAAAACTATCTGGCACTTTTAGCTGCCAAATGCTCACCAGCCTACTCTAGCTTTGTCCGTCTGTCGTTTGCTGCTTGGCCAGTACGATGGGTGCATCACAGTTTTTTCTCTGACAGCAGCTGCCTGTTCCTGGAAAGTATGAGTGACTGTTAACCAAAACAGTAACATTGTAGGACATAAAACCAGAACAGCGAGTTAACAAAGATGCTAAAACACTTGCAGACCTGAGGGGAACTGCAGAGTCAGGTGATCACCTGACAGTTCATCATTTGATCCATTGCAAATATAACAACATTGATTATAGCAGCTTTAAGCTGATATTTTAAAGGTATGGAGAGCCAAAATCATGACATAACATCCGGGCTACCCTCTGTTTTGTTAGCTTCTGTAACTCAAAGCAATCTCTCATTTAACATTTCTTTTGTAGGTGTTTCTGGAAAAATTAAACTGTTCCTGGGGTTTACTTTCCATATTCCATAGACAAATCTCCTCCACTACAGCACTTGCTATAAGAAATTGAAACCTTTGTGGTTTTAAAAAAGTATAACTAAAAACTGCAAGCGTGGCAGCAAGGATACTACATTGTCATTTGATTTTGTCCATTTCCATAAAACTAACCAATGCCCTCTTCCTTATTATATATATTTTTTATTGTAAACCCTTCTGTCTAAAATCTTCTGCTCTGTTCAGTCCTCCCTGTCCTGCTGTTATTACAGACATGTCTGAAATAGCCGCAAACCCTCGACTCACCCATGGACTTAGGGTTTACGGGAAATGGTGCCTCTGAGGCCCCCGAGGGTCTGGAGCCTAAAAGGTGTAATACCTGTGACTGCAGAGAGCAGGCTAATGGACAGAGAAGATTATGACCACGAAGAAAACAATATCCAGACCTGGGAGGGAAGGCACCCAGTGGGAGAGGTTACATAGGGCCATAGTCAGGATTTGAGCACCACCACCAATCAAAGAAAAAAAGCCTCTACATTATAAAATGTCCCTACAAATGTTGTTTTAAAGCCTTCGTCATTCAGGCTCATGTTAACGTGTAAAAATAACTTATTAGCTGATTTTAATTTATTCAATTTTTTAAATAAAAATTATCTTAACTTTTTGTCTAAAACAAATTCTAGGATATTTAGTCGATATATTAGTATCAGTCTTATAAGACTGGCATGTGAATTATGTGTATAACTGAAGAATTTTAACTTCTCATGTCATTAACAAATATTGATCAATACTAGGACCCTGAAACTAAAGCAGCTAAATAGAATTCAGTAATCATTCATTTTATTGTTTTACACAAATTATTGAATTTAAACAGCACAATTTCAATGTATACAAGTTAGAACATATTGAAACTGTCACAAAAATGCTGTAGAAATTTAGTGTTATACAACCTACATGCTGAGAAAAAGCCTTGTTTGAACCAAGACCTGATTTCTGGGAACGGTTTGCACTTCATCAAAATATTAACACCTGCCAACTGATTCTTATTCCTTTAAAAACAGATATAGGCCAGTTTAATTTTAGAGTGAATGAGCTTTAACAGAAATGTGAGGAAAGTCATTTCATTTATTAGTCTTAACCTACATTTCAGCCAAGGTATTTGCTTATGGATAAAAGACTTGAGAAAGTTCTGGTTCAGTCTCTGATTGGATTTGCATCTTTTTTACCTTGTGAAAATGTATAATGATCAGTGAAATCTTCTTAAAGACCTACATAGCATTTGTCACGGTGTAGCATCTTATCCAGCCCATTTGTTAAAGGAATCAGAAATTCAAAAGAACGTACACTGATTTTACTCGGAATGGGATTTACACCTTTTCACCGTGCTGTAATGACTGAATCAGCCTCACAATTCCTTTTGCTTTGCAGGAACACATGAATAAATTATACACGTCCAGCACTTCTTGCCTTTCATTCCTCAAACAGTGGCTAAAAGAAGCCCTTTGATAGAAACAAGGAGGCTTCTCCATGTAATTACACTTGATCATGTTTGCATATGTCACTCCCACAGTCTCTGTCACGCTCCTTGATTTTGGATGCTCCTGGGAACCACTTCCTAATCCACAAGTTAATGTTTCAACCCTTTTTTTCCCAGGGACAGATGAATTGGAGGAGCAGAATCAGACATCCTGTCTGGTTTATCTGGAGGAGAGAGATAAGTGTGGATTCCGCCTCTTTCAGGGAATGCACATTAACCATGCCTCGGAGGGAGCGCTGGGTGTGGGGAGGAAGAGAGAGGGAGGGGGGTGGTGTCTGTCTGCCGGGAGCGCACAGCTTTCACTCACTTCGAAAACTGTGAAAATGTCCCTTTCACACCTTCGGCAGCTCGGCCGAGCTCCGGCGCTATGTTAGTGGTGATAAAAATGCCTGCGTGCCGTAGCATAGTTGGAAGTGAGACGTGCAATGTTATCCAGAGGTGTTGGACTGACAAGTCTACAATGTGTAAACTTGTGTCCTACAGTGACTCCTGACCCTGACCCTGTTGCAAAAAGTCTGGAGGAGAAACCGCACACAAGCTGGAGATGAAATTTAGCTGCACATTTCTGGACAACCTGACAAAATCACATGAAACTTGCAGTGAAAAATGACAAAACTGCAATTTATGCAACAAAAGAAACTATTTATTTGGGAATACGCATTGCCAGTACAAATTAAGAGACCATAAAACCTACACCTTTCAGCAATTTTTTTCTCCACAGAAAACATGTTTTGAATTGGAATTAAAAAGACAATAGTTTTCCATTTGATACCTTTTTACATACGCAGAGATCTTAAAAGTTAAAAGCTGTCAAGAAAAAGGCTCTACGATTTCACTCTGAAATCTTTATAAAAAAGAAGTTAACATTCAAAACACTCCAGTACGTTATTTTATTGAAGAACAAAAAGACATGCAACAAATAAAACATTTCATGTTTTACAAATTGTTCATTTTTCTTTTTTCATGTCTCTTTTCCTTTTATATTCAAAAACTAAAAAGCATCATTACATGAAGCTTCGATAATATTTGACAGGCAATGTGAAAAGTAGAGTTAAGCCTTTTTTTGAGGGGCGCAAAAACAATCCGAGTGTTCGCCTTGCGTGGCCGGCGCTGTCAATCCACTCCAATGACTTCAGAAGACACGACTGAGGCAGGTTCTGTGCATCACTTCAATGGCCCTTGGCCTCTTGGCTGTAATACTGAGCAGGTGAGCCGATTGGGAACCTCTCTGAATGATCCAAATGAGTCTGTTTGATGTAATCATGCTGTGGTTAACCTCCAGACAGTAGCTCTGAAACACCCATGATTTCACACGTGTAATAAATACAAACACACTGACAGCTGTTCAAAAATACCTGTGGTTTTCAGGCTGTATTGTGACTGGTTGGGCTCTCACGATTCAATTGTATTTCCTGGAAGGGTTCAGTTAAGCAAAAAATGATGCCAGAGGGCAATGTTAACACTAACGTTTCACGCTACTGAACTTCTCATTCAGACAGTAGCCATCTTGGAGGCAGGTTTGTTTCGATGTACAAAATAATAATAAAGATTCCACCTTAAATCACCATCAGGCCGTGTTGAAATGTCTGAATTCAAAGATGCAAAAAAATAAAATAAACAAAGCGTAAATGTGCATATCTACATACTGTATATAGAGCATTCTTGGGCTAATTCACATATAATGGTAGCATAAAAAAAAAACCCAGTCCTGTAGCAAAGCAAAAATAACATCAAATGAAAACAAAAACAAATATGAGTTATTCACAAAATGGAGACATAAAAATATATCCAAACATTATCTGGATTTGTGTGCCATCAGTGTATTGGTTTACATTTTAATTTATATAAACACTACTGTATTCCAACTGCATTTTTTTGGCTTTGAATACAGAGTACTAGAGCATTATGAGATACTGAGTAATGTAGGTAATAAAATCCTACAAAAAGAGGAAAATAAAAACGTCAGTAAAGCTGATCCCAATGTGGAGGATAAAAATTCTGCCTTTTTTTGGTATCAAAGTATGGAAAAGCTGCTATCTCATGAGGACTACTGTAATCATGTATACATGTTAGACCACATACTATACTGTACATACAACAAATTTCATTTCACATTTTGGATTGGTTTGTGGTGTTTACAGTGCCATTTAAAAGGAAACAAAAAGTGAAGGGACTTACTTTTTGAAAATTCAAACACTCACTAATGTTATCAGAGTACAGGGGTTACAGGATAAGTAACCTCAAGTTCTTTCAGCACTGGATGTATATGGAGTTATATTTGTGCAATAATCCTGGGATATTTTCAGCACAGAAACATATTTCTTTGCTCGCACACAAAGTATAATACAAAGGAGTTCTCATCATTTAAAGAATAATTTAAGCAAACCCAAAAATCTGTGCTTTAAAATATCCCATTGCGTTCCCAGGATTATGACACAAATGTAACTCCACAAATTAAAAGTGAATGTGAATTCCGAGAAAAGACATGCAATGTGTTAAATCCCAACAACATGGTACCTTTAAATCTGATTTACAGTTGTTGTCTTGAATTTGGTTACCAGCAGTATTTGGCTATATTGATCTCACTGATACACACTGACAATGTCTGATAATGTACTGTATGTACACTCTATATTCTATATACGACTACTATAGTTAAATCTTAAAACTTCCTCTGTAATGTTACACTTTGAGTTCAGCCAGTAGGTGTTATTGTGCTTTAATACATATTGACGTGCCGTAATTGCTGCAAATGTTCGATCGAGATAGTTTGTGTTTTGTGTCCGTTTTTTTCTTTGAATATTTTGAATGCAGCCAACATTCATTACAGAACTTCAACTCTCTTTGTAAGTTGCACTCATGTGTTAACTGCTTGCGTCGAAATTTTGAATTCTTTGCATTATTGTACTGCATATGAGCAGAAAACTATTCTGGCAATAAATTAAAAATTGCCTTATATGACATTGTCAGGTGTATAAGTTCTCAACACAAACTATATAAATTGAGGCTGAATACTTGGATATTACTGGACTAATACGGCGGGACTAACATAATAATACTTCACAAAGTATGGCATGAAAAATGTAAGGACAGGACATAACAAACTTGTAATGTAAAATTATCAAAATTCACCTCCAGGGTTGAACTTTGGCACTATAGATAAACAACACAGTAATAAAGACAGAGGTGTAATGACAGGGCATGGTGCGGGTACAGTAAAATCCAATAATTATAAAAATGTTGTAAAACCCAAAGCATTTGAAATGTTTTTTTTCTCTGTTGTTATTTCGAATAGAGGTAGTGTGAAAGCATTTCAATTTACAAGACGTGGGGCGTTACGCTGCTATCTGTGTGCCTACTGTGTGAATATATATTGTAAGAGAAATACAAAGAGGCAACATGGACATCGAGTGGAAACTGTACAAACTGTGACGTGTGGATATGAGTCCCCCGACGGTGCTGCGATGGTCCAGATAGGAAAAGTGAAATATTTGTCCGTAATGATGAAAATGTCATCCCAGACCCCAACTGTGTCCTACCGTGTGACTGCACACAGTACGTCAAGTCCAGTCCTGATGGGGTTTGAGCTTAAGTTTTGGGAGATATGCCTGGAGGGCGGGTGGGGGTGGGGAGGGTTTGTGTGTGTGTGTGGGGGGGTGCAAGTATAGGAAGCAGAGGTCGGAGGAGTGAGAGCACAGAGAGGATCAGTTGGAGGTGTCAGAGTGAACGCTTCCGGGTCCTTCTGTGGGCGAAGTGACCGATGAGGGGGTCGGAGCATCCGGCCAGCCACCGTTTGCCTGATAAAAAAAAGAAAGAAGAGAAAAGTTGAGGGTGAGGGGGGGTGGGTAGAGTCTTTTACTTCCATATTCATTACTCAGTGCAGCTGGGTCAAACACAGTGAGATACAACGGATGGAGGTCCTGAGGGCAAGGTAGTGTATGGACGCAGCATGGAGGAATGCTGGGATACTTTGAGCTATTCGCCACACAGTCGCACATAGCCTTAAGCCAAATTGCCTACTGGATGGGAGGGAAAGCTAACCTAGCTCAAATTACAGCTAATATTTCAGAATAAAGGCTGACATTAAAAAAATATAATCATGTTTTCAACCAAGCAGAAATGGAGTGAATTACAGTCTCTACCCATCATACACAAATTAATATAATGAAGAAAACACACTGAAGAAAAAGTCAAGCAGTATAAGATTTCGTCTTGAAATAAATGTCATTTAAAATAATATGAATAATAAATGTGAACTGTGCGAAAATGGGAACAAAACAAGTACAATCAACGTCATGTGCACTAATTATGACGCTGACAGCAGGAATTAACATAAACTAAGAGCTATGGAGTCCCTTCCCACTGCCAGAGATAGGCCGGTTAAAGAGCATTTAGGATATTAATAGCAAATTTAAAGCCATCAGAAAAACTGGAAATGGTCCCCGACAGCCTTTCATTTCAAAGCCTGTTATTTAAGGCGGTAGACAGTAGTGTGCAATCAAAAGTGGAGGGGTCAGATTGTACAATGTCTGACTTAGGTGGCACTTTGCCTGTTTCAGAATTGTAATTACGGCTGTAATCATCCACAGCATGTATTATGTATCTGCTCATCGTCCAGTTTTTCCATTTCCTTTAACTCTCTAATCATTTGTTCCACTCCTCATTCATAAAATAAGTTAAAAAAAAAAATTTAATCGAAAGCTGCTGCCATATATAGGGTACACATTTAATCAACAATAAATATCTTTGGGGGTCTAGGACTGATTTATATATATAATTTAAAAATAAACGATGGTAAATATATTAAACAAAAATGAGGATTGCATATTGTAGTAAAACAAGGCAAGTGAACATCCAGAATTCCTAACTTACAAGCCGTAGCTACATAAATCACTGGCAAACAGCTTGGCAGACAGATATCCCCTTACATTATGCATTGCAGGGCTTCTTTACAGGGTAGAAAAGTGAATAACACAGCATATTGTGGCAGTGTAAGATGTGGTAGAGCAAGCAGGCGTCCAAGGAGAACCGTATCTGTGGGGTCAAAGGACTGAGAAAGAACAGGGCCTGAATACGTTAGCGGCCTCTCAGGGTTAGCACAGCTGGCTGTGGGATGTGCTCGGAGCAGCCAGGCAGCCTATTTGAATACACATACATGTTTTTATATGGGAGACATTTCATCTGATTATCATATGGCCACTGAGGCACGACGACGACAGCGGAGGAACCCAGCCGCGGCTGTGACCGTCCTCGTCCTCTCAGCGCGGCTCGCTGTCAGGGCCATTAGTGTGGCAGGAACATGATCTGAGCAATGCGCTTGGATTGCTGTCCCAAGTCCACACTCTGCTCTCCTTGTGTCTGTCTTATCGATTTTCCCCTTTACGACACGGCTTGTCGCTGTGAATTTCCCTACTGTTTGCAGCCGGCAGCAAGCGACCCACCCCCACCCCACCCCCCAAACTCCCACAAACCCCCCACTTCGATTCCCAAACTCTGCTGCAAAATAAGACAAAGATGAGGGGAACGCACCCCTTTGGCACATGAGGAGTTGTTTCCAGCGGCGTGAGATTTTATTTTTAGCAGGACAGCAGCATTGTCTCCTGGGAGGCTTTAATGGGAGCTTCTGGCCCTGGGGGCTGCTAATCACGGGTCAGGTGGTCAGAGGGATTTGAAGTCCAGAGCAGGAGGTGTCACCTGTTTGTGCAGTGCGCTCACGGCTGACGGTACGTGGCTGCAGGTGCTGCGCCAGGCCTGATCGAACGTGACAGGCTCAGACGGCAGCTCTGCATGTGTGTGGCCGGCCCCACGCCTGTGTACGTCGGGCAGCATGCTGCCCGTGGCGCGAGCGATACAGAAGCAATCAACTAGGTGACCATGGAGCAGAGACAAGTCCTACTAAGTGGCATTCTGAGCCCTATGGCTTTGAAATAATTGGTTGGGAAAGAAAGAAAAAAAAGAATCCTTACATTGATGGCCTGCGGACTGTACATCTGGTTGGCTGTGAGTCCTTCACTGTATCCGCCTGTCTGACTGATAACATGGCGAAGGGTATCCACCTGAAACATTCAGAAGCAACAAACAAAGCAAGGTCAGAGTCAAGACAAGAGAAGCACAAGCGAAAACAGAGAGGGATGACAAGAGACACAACAAGAGTACACTGCTGCAAGTATATCCTTGGAGACAACAAGGTTCAATCAAGCAAAAAGGGAATTTAGGATAAAAACATGTTGCTTTTTGCTAGTTGAAGTAAAAAGTATTCACATGGTGAACACATTGTGACAAATATTCCACCCTTGAGACTGTGAAGAAGCTCTACAGTGAAGCCAGTATAAGACTGGAAAGTGTTTTTTCACAACAGACATTTTGACGTGTTATAGCAGGAAAAGCACAGGTATAATTAATAACATAAATGTTGGCTTCATTAAGTCCAAGTAAGCTAGTGGCTTTCAAACAATTGGGTCGGCTCCCCATGGGGGGCGTGGAAGTCCTGCAACAGGGGTGTGTGGAACTGGGGTAAAAGATATGCTGCAGAAATGAAGTTGAATCAATTGTTTAATGTGGGAACAATAAACAATCATCGGTCCATTCATGCTAGCAAGGCTTGCAGACAGCAAAGTTATATGTTGAGTAAAGTTCACTCATCAAGCAAATATATCAGTCAAAGCCAAACTCAAGAAACATGACTAATTCTGCATTCAAGCAATGTTGTCAGAATGGAAAAACATCCTCCCGTTGTTCCAACATGGGAGCGTTCACACACTGTTCCAAAATGGTTAGCACTATTGCTAGCCTTGCAGTCACAGCATATTCAGTGAATAGCCTAAATTAGTTTGAATAAGGGGTAACTGCTGTACCTTTTAAATTTTTTTAAAATATTTTTTACATATTTTGGGGTCTAAATGACTAATAGGCACAAAAAGTTTTGAAATTAGTCCAGTAGATCATCTCGCTGGAATCTGCTAACGGGCTGCAATGGCTGCAAGTAATTTCTTGGGGGCAATTGACCTGTCAAAAGTGCGTCCACTAAAAGTGCTTGCTTTTGCCACTGACAGGCTCAGAGTTTTGTGTTAAAACATGAGTCAGAGTTCTTCTTACTCTTTAACACAAAGGTCTATCTCTGTAGGGATCCTTTCCATAATGTTGTCAGACACTTCGAATACCAATCTGAGCCTGTCAATGGCAAAAGCAAGCACTTTTAGTTGACGCACTTTTGACAGGTCAATTGCCCCCGAGGATTACTTGCAGCCATTGCAGTCCATTTTGTGGCTGCCAGCTGAGATGATCTACTGGACCAATTCTGAAACTTTTTTCTAAATATACTGAAATCACCATTTAATGTTAAATTGTAGCTGTTGTACAACAAGTAAAACCAAATACTAACAAACGGTGTGTAGCACCTTCATAGCAAGCTGAGTCGACTGAAGCAAGCGACCCACTGGGTTGTAATATTACTTGAATTTGATAGTTGTCTAATTAATGATAGTAGTTACTCCTGTGTATTCCAGGTCAAAATGTCTGTTGTGAGAAAGGTCTATTGAGAAATAAGGTTATTCTGCCCCTGAATTATCTGCTGGGCTGCTCACGGCCCTACCTGTGACTGCACGTTGGCTCCCACCTGAGCCCCCTGGTACGAGTCCCCATTGAGAGACTGCACGCTCATGAACAAGTCCCCGGAGTTTGACATGTTAAAAGAGCCAGCAGAACCTGAGAGGAGAGAGGGAGCAGTCGAATCACAGAGAGACAGAGAGCAAGCAGGCTAAGCAAGTTGGCTGGTCCAGGCAGCAGCCTGGAGGAGCACCATGCAGAGGTTAGCGAGCAGCCAGACAGGCTCCGTTAGATGAGAGGAACGGAGCCAAGAGCAAACTAATGAACACATGAGGACAGAGGAGGTACAGCTGAAACCCGACACAAGGAGTGTTCGTGTCAAGTAAGTTTTTGAATATTAGTGATAAGAGGTCATTCACAGCTAAGCTACAACCAGGAAAAAAGAAGAATGTCAAATTTCCTTTCTTGCTGTCTCAGCCACGGTTAAATTTATCAATCAATATAATTTCATTCAAGTTTTAGTACAGAAGTAGCCTAGCTTAGTACAAGCACTAGATATAGGAGGAAACTGTTAGCCTAGCTCTGTCAAATGTGACAAAATGCACCACAGACTTTCAAATTTATTGGTGGGTACTTGGTACAACAGGATACAACATGTAAATAAACCAGATTTGGAGTAATTTAAACCTTTTAATTTTCACTTTTTACGGAAAACTGGTTGTCTGCTTCCCATACTTGTTCTATGCTAGGCTAAACATGCTAGGCTCAACATGTTTCCCAATTGGACTCCTGGTCATTTCTCAAAATAATGGACTATAGCTTAAAAAGATAAGGCTAGCTTTATTCTACTTTATTTTTTCATTGTCAACAACTCTTATAAAAATACCCCAAATTATAAATACATTATTCTGTCTTTTCTGTACTTTTCAACTTCCCTGCCCTATCAGTGATACTCAGACCCCAGCCCATTTGTTTCTACTGGAGACAGATATCTTGAGTCATAAATTTATAGTTTCAGTTTTAAAAAGTACTTTCCTAATACATTGGGGCACTGAAGATGTTTGCAAATGCTTCCCAAACAGAAGAACATACTGCATATTTGGGGTACTATCAATACAGTGAGTATTTTCATGGGATTTATGTGTTTCTGGACAACAATGGTGGTCTAATGGCACAGAGGATAATAAGTAACAGGCAGTACTTGTTAGTAGATTCAATTCATTGTTGGTTTTGTCTTTTTATGTGATTTGTTGACAATAAGAAAGAAGTATAGAATATCACCAGACCTATCCTTTGAATGTCAGTACAGCAGAACATGATGGATACAGAGTTAAATAGTCATACATGAAGAATGCAATTAATTGAGATGAAGACAAAAGGAAAGTAAGCATAGGGAGACTTGGCATGGGGCTCAGGTTGGCTAATCTCATAGCTTTGTTCTAGATTGGTAGTTGTGCTTGTTAAGGGGAAATGTTTAACCTGTTCAGTATAATAATGGTGCATTACCAGGTGATAGGCATGTTCCTGGTACAAGAACTGCCCTTTTGTTAGTCCTAATTCTGTCATTCCCTACAAATCACCAGCACCAGCATTGAAATAGCCTCAAACGGATATACTGCAATAGTTGCTTAGTTGTAGTAATGCACAGAGAGGAGGTACATGTCTAATAGCTGAGCAGAGCCAGGGACTTCCTGTCTCACCTGCAGAGTTTGGAGTTGAGGGTGAATTTGCTTGGCTTCCATGTGAGGATGCATTAGCCGCATTCACGGCAGTTCTCGCAGCGTACATGTTGGCTTCTTCTTGGAACTTACCAATGTTTTTCTTGTATCTGATTCTTTTATTCCCAAACCAGTTGGAAACCTGAGCAGACAAACAAGAGAATGTAGTTTAATTCTCATGAAATTAACACACAGAGCCTCTCCACATTTGAGGGCAAGCATTCAGAGAAATCAGGGTAGTCTTTAGCTTGCATGGCCATAATGGCATGTGTAACACTGCAGAGAGCCTCTGTCAGAGGTAGGGGCTACATAGACTGGTGCTGTGAATCCACATTAGTGCCAGAATGGAATGATTGCCAATAACAGTCTCATTATGTCACCATGACTGCAGCTATCATCAGAACTCACGCAAGCACCAATCAGTCAACATCCGCTAACACCCATTACTGCTAATGGACTCCCAGATGAAGCCAGGGGGGTAATCCCAGTGCTAATGATAAACAACATTAAAATGAAAACCAAATCAATCCTGCGAAGTTTCCAATACACAGAGTAGGTAAACATTCTCCTTTATTATGGCCAAGAAATGGAAACTCTACAAATCATTCAGCCGCTGAGCAGCTTCCACAATCAGGCCCAGATGCATCCTCAAATCACTTGGTATAAATTAATGAAACCAATTGAGAAAACAATCCATTCCCAAATGATGGATTCAAAACACAAACTGCTGTTTACCTTGGCGTTGTCATTGTTTTCCTTATTATCAAGTCTCACAGGACTGAAACAACTTGAGCGCTAGAATGCAAAGATGAAAAAACAAGGTGCCTAAATATTTTACTCTTTTTGCTTGTCAGCAGCATTGGCACAAACATCTCAAGAGTCTTTAGATGTTTGGTAAGTCACTGTAAGATTTATATCATCATTGCACTGCACATGCCTCAAATGACTGCAGTGCTAATGGTCCTGCTAATTACTTCCACATACTGTATGACTGAAGCCATTATTTTCACAATTGATTATTACCTACTGATCTTTTTTATTTGTCAATTTTTTTGACTTAGTTTGACAAGTAGACAAAAACCTTATACTTTATATAACATTTTATAATAATTAATTCCAATGATTTATATAATCATATCAATTATCAAAAGAAGCAATTACATTTATATCAATTGTGTCCATTTTTGGAGTTCAGAAGTACTTTTACAGACTCTGGAATTTGTATGTTTTGTGTATTATAAGAAATATGACAGTGATGTTGTCTCTAGCTTGCATTACTTCAATAGAAACAATTGGTCAAAAATAGCTTTGTCTGGTTTGAATTACAAAACAACAAACTTATGACATGGCATATTTATACTTTGAGTCCTTTGTTGTCTCAATGAAAGGTACTGCTAAAAGATTAGAGGAGCTGTCTGTGCACATGACAGTCAGAAAACGTGTTATTAGGTTACTTGCCAAGACGCTCACAGCTGCTTCAGATTAGAAATCGTGTTGGTCCCACTGTTCTATGCACAGTAGTTTTCCTACAGGTGCTGTGGTGTGGAGTGACACTGATCTGTGGTGTACCTGGGCAACTGTGATGGCACACTTCTTTGCCAGCTCCTCTTTAGCCTCCTCGCTGGGGTAGGGGTTACTGAGGTGTGAGTAGAAATACTCATTGAGGATCTCTGTTGCCTGCTTGTTGAAGTTTCGTCTTTTCCGTCTGCAAAAAGAGCATCAGAAGTTAAAACGGAAGTAGAACAAAGTTTACTTTAATCAAAACAATATAGAGTGGATATATTGTGGATAGCCATGTGCATTGCTGTCCAACACAGTGTCTTTTTGATACTACCACTAGGAGTCACTAATGTCAGAAATTCAGGAACTAGAATTATCACCCCATGATTGTATGCCTCCATCAACCAGTCAAGTTGCAGTTTACATCCCTGTCTGTCCAGGCTCAAATAATATATACACAGACACGTGATTTCGTTGACACTCGAAATTCAGAATGAGGCAGAAAGTGAAAGGCAGAATGGATGAGATGGCGGAAAGGCCGCACTGTCCTAGTTATTGTTTTCTCACTGAGTTTGTCATAGCCATTTTGAGGTAAGTGACCTTGAGCTTTGAGTGTCACCAATTCATTGTCTGACCAACTGTCAATCAGTTCTTGAGTTATGGCCAGAAACGTGTTTTGTGACCTCACAAACAGACCATAACCTTTGTCCTTTGACATTGAGATTCTAATCAGTTCGTTCTTGAGTCAAAGTGGACCAAAAAATTCCCTCAAGGTGTGGGGCTTTTTTTTTTTTTTTTTTATCTGCGACTGATCCTGTGAAAATCACCAAATCAAGAATAAGTTTTATTCAGTTTTGCATTAAGAGTCCTCAAACAAGCTCTCAGATTGTAACCATAAAGTTTGATTCATCCACAAATGTTGAACAAATTTACAGTGTCTTGGTCTTTAAATAATGTGGTGTCTTTAGGTCTCCCTGGTCTCGCTTTGGATGGTCTCGCTTACTTGCTTTTCCGCACTAGAAACTTACAGTTTAGCTGCAGTTTTGCTTTGAGTCACTTTGTTAGGACTCAAGAGAACAATTTGGCCCAGAGTTGCTACACTACAGCTCTGTTTATGAGCAACTGAAAAAAGAATTAGTAGTAGCAATAATGGCAAACAGAGGGCCATCATAATCTACTCAAAATCCACTCTTTTTCACAATTCATAGTCTGTACCATTTGAAAAAGAGACGTGCCATTAGATAATCAGAAAAGTAAATCAGTTGAGTAAAGTTTTTAATAAATGATGATAACAGCTATTGGTGGTGCTGCATATCAAACCATAATACTTCATTCAATAAGGAAATGTATCATATAAGGTTAGCAGCAAACGTCTGGTTAGATTTGTAATCTTCATCCTTCACTCTTCAGATAGTTCCAAATCTAATAATAATGCTAATGCTAATTTTAAAAAGTATTTTAGGCACGGTTCGTGTATCTTGTGGGTACAAAAAGAAGTTTGTCTTCCTTTGTTAAACTAATTATATTTTCTTTATATTGTTTGTATTCTTTAAACCTGCATTATTTAGGCCACTTTGGGGCAGCACAACAATCTCTAAACACAACATTTTGACAACATTCACTTTGCCATCTCCTGAGGGAATTATCTGGCTATTTAGCCATTAAATGACATCAAGATTAAACAGCATTTTGAGAGTATCAATCTTCCGTACTATGACATATTTGCGAGTGAACGTTGACAAGTGGGCGTGTCATAACAAACATGGAGAATGACAGTAAT
Organism: Nannoperca australis; assembly: GCA_036023655.1. Lineage (NCBI taxonomy): Eukaryota > Metazoa > Chordata > Actinopteri > Centrarchiformes > Percichthyidae > Nannoperca > Nannoperca australis. The sequence goes on from JAVQJD010040040.1 coordinate 23,852, forward strand.
GTCAGTGGAGAATGCTAGCCTCCATTCAGTTGTCGAGGACTACTCGCCTCCTTCAACACCTTAATCACCCCCCAGGAGCAGGTACCCCTCGAGCTGCAGTAGTAAGTAAATTAGCTCTGTGCCGCTAAACCTTGACGATTGATTGATGGGTGAATGTCATGATATTATTGGCTGAAATTGGTTGGTTTAAGCTGACGTAAATACACGTCATATTTTGTTTAACGGGAAGAAAACATGATATAGGAATAGAAATACATTGGTTTTTATTTTTTTATTTTGGCATATAATGTTAAATAGATGCATCATATGTGATTTAAAAGAGTTAAAAGGCATTTTTCATTTCATCTCGACTTTAAAGCAAGTACTAAAAAAAGTACTGCTTTATTTTACAGAAACTCAAGTATCATACTGACAATAGTATCAAGAAATGTTACTCCTAGTTTGCTATAGAAGACATTTGACCTATAGAAAACAAGTAAACGGTTTCCCAGCATGAATGGCAGCCAATACATGGCTGGGTTCATCCCCCCCACCCTCACACACCACCTTAAAGCAGACAGATATCATATGCCGATGCCCACGAGTTGACTGACCCTCTATCTCCTGCACCTATCAGGTCATGTCTGCATGTGCCACATCTAAAGAGGGCTTTACATAAGCTGGAGGGGAACCCTGTAAAATCTCTATGCATTTATCCACCGGTGAGGAGATTTGTGCTCAAATCTCTGTCCCGCACTCCAAAAGCCTGCTTGAGAATATGTAAATGTGCACAGCATGGGCTCCAGCAGCCAGTAGATTAATCAGTGGAGCCGAGCATGGCAGTGCCTCTCAACCAGTGAAAGCTTCCCTCTTCCTTTCCCTTCCCCTCGCCGCTGCACAACCACAATCATTTGCAAGAGAATAGATAGGGAGCTTTGTAAGGGAGCGCATGCCTCATTTAAATGTTATGCCTCCAACTCAGACTTTGAGCGACATTTATCCTTGGAGAAATGTATGCAAATCCAAAGCACGCATCAAAAGGAACAAGCGATTACATTAAAAAAGGGAAACAGTTAGCGTTATGGAGCACGCAGGGAACTCTTATTGGCCAGTGTTGCTGGGTATGCTGGTCCAAATGGCATCCATAGATGCAAACCAGCCCAGTGTGTGTGGTAAGTAGCAAAACAGCATGTATTACAGCATGTTTATAGCATGATAGCCCTCCTACATCAGCTATTCATATGGATATCAGGCCGAGAGGGAAGCGCATGATGATTTGCAATCAACTGGGAGGTTATTTGCAGCATGTGTATGGTTTGCACAACAGAAGTGTGCGCACATACATAATGTATACAAGGACACACACCTGGCATCGAGGAAGCGGGAGCGCAGGATCATTACGGCCTCGCAGGTGCTCTGTTTGAGCTGCATCTGGATGGAGCTGAACTTGCGGTGGATGATGTTCACCATGCGCTCGATCTCTTTGGGCGAAATCGGCCGCGTGCGGGACTGCTCTCGCAACAGGTTCATCACGTGGGTGGTGAACTCGTTACACGCCTGTAAGGAGGACATACACACAGGAATAAAAAGAAAATCCAAAAACACTTACACTAAGCTCAACACAACTGTGAATGAGACTTTCATTTGGCAATGCGGCCATGTCAAATTCACACATCCGCACACACACAATGGCATACAGTATTTAAAATTCACAGATGAAAGAAATCTAGAAAAAACAAAAAACCAGCTGTTTGCTTAATGTAGTTCTGGGGCAAGTTTTCTCAAAGAGCCAAAGGGGAATATAAGCGCTGATATATTTCATATTTAACAGAAGTGGTGATGGCAGTGTGTTGAGAGGAACCAATGACAGCTGTTCCCTTCTCAGGCACACACTTTCACAGCATAGCCACCCTGAGAGACAAACATGCCACGATGTTTCATTCATCCCCCCGTGTGACACAAGGCGTGTGAATCTGCCACGATATTACACTCCGGCTCTGTGTCTCCTACTGTCTCCTCTTCTTTATTTCTTCTACTCATGCCGATCTCTCTCTGGATTTAGCCGTGTCAGCCTTTGTCTGTGTCTGTCTATCTGCGTGTTCATCTGTCTTGCTCATATTCATCTGCGAGGGATGCTATTGTCATGAATGCATCGGTTATCAAGGCAATGAGAGGAAATCATCCCCCCTCCAACAGACTTTCAAGACTATACTTGGAATACACGCAGAGACACACAACACACTGCATATGATAGACTATTCTCGGGTGAAAAGACAAGCTAAAATGATTTTATATAGTGACATATATCAAGGAAACATTTGAGTCTACAAGGGTTGTCACCTGATTTAAGGCTGATTTTGCCTCAGTGACGAATAAAAGCCTCTATTAAAAAGAAGAGCAAATGAAAAGTGGGAAAATGGACCAGTTCAGCAACGATATAAACAGCCTATGTGAAATCTATTTCAACACAGCCATTATTGGAATTTTTTTTGTGTTATGACTGCATCTTTTGGTCATGTAACAGACGGTGTATTGAGCAGAAAGGTCCAGATACTTTAAAGGGAAACTCTTGTCATTTTAAACATATTTTGTCTTTTATCTTCCTGCAACAACTCAACAACTCTCATGAGATTTCAGAGCGATATTTTTCCTTGAGCGGGACTTGTGTTTCTGGTTAACCAAAAAGGATGTTACTCTTTAACAAACAGTCTGTCTCTGTAGGGATGATTTCCATAATGTTGTCAGACAACAACAGTCTGAGCCTGTCAGTGGCAAAAACAAGTGGACACACTTTTACTGGACCAATTCCAAAACTTTTGGTAAGTATTAGTCATTTTGACCCCCAAATTTGTCAAAACAGGATCAGCTACTCTTTAAGTATTAGCAATATATTTGCCAAAATGTCAATGAAAATAGTGAAAAAACACCATCACAATTCTCAAAAGGCCAAAGTTACATAATTAAAATGTCTTGTTTTTTTATCAGATCAGTAGTCCAAAACTTATATATAACTTAGAATATAAAGTATTCAGTTTACTCTGAATATAGCAGCAAATAGCAGCAAATCCTCACAAATGATTAGTTGGAACAAGGAAACCTTCTGACTAATTGAATAATTGACTCACCCACATTTGGCAAGGAAAATGTGCATATTTCACAGGAAGCCTGCGTTACAAATGGGGCTGTGGAGTTTAAAAGACTAGAGAAGCAAGGTCTAACAAAACTATGCAATCATGCTGCATTATGGAAAATGTAGGCTCCAGCAATGTTGGGTCATGACCTTAATGTGGCCCCCCAGCTTCATTAATCCAATACTAAATTGTACTTTTGCTGTTGTTACTATAACCTGTGAGGAGGGAGATTTTGTTGTCTGACTGCTTCAGTTGCAGGAAAAAGTCTCACATGGTGATGTAAAATGTGTTGAGACGAACATCAGTAAACAGTGTTACAGATCCTCTAGTTAGTTTTAACAAGCTGAAGTTCAAAAGTATAACTTACGTTCTCTCTCTCTGTGAAGCCCTTCCAACCCTCTTTGGAAAAGCACTACATAAATGAAGATTACTATTAGTATTATTACAGTTGTAAGATCTGAGCCAGTCACATACTCTTATTGGGAGATGTGATGAAGCTGTTATCCGTATAAAGTATTTTCACAGTCTGTAACAATCAGTGCTTCATATAAGTGAATGGTGTTGAGTGTCTGGTGTTGATATGTCCGTTCAGGTGTGCTGTTCTCACCTGTTCATACTTCTCCAGCTCTGTGTGGTAGATCTGTCTGATCTGGGACAGCTTGGCCCTGTAGTCGGAGTGCTCTGCCGAGTTGTCCGCCCCTGCTCCTCCCGACGCCGCCGCAGCAGCAGCCGCCGCCGCCGAGCCGCCGCCTTTCTCCGGACCAGACACGCCCTCTGCCAGCAGCATGTTGTCCAGCCGCATGAGCTGGGGATCCGGGGGCTCCTCCTCCTGAGCGCCGCGGATACTCAGCACTGCAATGACAGGAGAAGGTCAAGAGGTCAGCCTTAAAGGTCACACCTACAGTGGCGTGATACGCCGTAACAAGCTGTCAGCTGTGGAGCCTGACTGCATGGTTGAGCTGCACCCACACATCCACACCAGCTCAGTGTGAGTGATGCAGTATGTTGTAACAAAGAGAGACACACAGGCAGAGACTGTTTAAAGTGTGTGGACAAATCATCTGCCTCAATAAAGGAGAAGACTTAAGCAACCCTACAGAGTTTATCCCTTATTCCTTGTTCTGACATTAAAAAGGAAAACAAATTCAGTTTCCATAACTTCCTTCAGGAATGCAGCTTGACACCATTTTAGTTATTTTAGCTATGTTGAAAATAGCAAATTAGATGTGTCTGTGTTGTCTGAGCTGGGCTCGCTCCCTCTCCTGCTCTCACTGCTGGACAGGGCTGGGAGGCTGATTTGGACCACAGGTTTGATGACGAAGAAGAATATATTCATATATTATATGTTTTATGTTTGCCCAATAGCACTGGAATGAGGAATTAAGCCTGCTCCACGTTAATATCATTGTAATCAATGTAATACATTGCATATCATTGTATTTTGGTCACTACGGGATAGACATTTCCTTTTTCCTTCTTTGCATCTCCTGTATTGTTTTATATTATAATTATCATTACCTTTATTTTCTATTCTATGTGATGTCTTTTAGCTGCTTTTTTAGGTGTAGTGTGTGATTCTTTTGTAGTACATTTGAAAGATAAATGTGAAAATAAAACTCTAAAAAAACTTTTCAAAAATCTTAAAAAACTCAGCCAATAAAACTAAATTAACGAAGCAAGAGAGAAGGTTTGTGAGCTGGATTCATACCTAAAAGTATATAGTGCGATTAATATTAGGTGACCTGATGTGATGCACAAAATGTTCCTTATCATTCTTTTATACAAAATTCCAATTGAAATCTTGAACATTTTAAGTATTGCACTGTACAAATCATGAGATTCATCAACAACGATCTGGATGGATACCTCTGCCTTCCAGTAGAGGTCTCCCTTGCCATTCTTTAAAACATTCAAGTCCCACCTTCCATTTTCTGAGGTGAAAACACTCCCAGGCTCTGACTCGTCCTCCTCCATCTGAGAACCATCCATTTCAATATAAAACAGCTTCTCCTGTGTGGAGCGTGCTGCTGCTAGGATCTAAATTGATTCCAGAGTGGCACCGAAAGTGCATTGACGGCAGCCGGCGTTGTCGTTACAGGGCCTCGGCCACGGTGCTAACACAAGCTCTGACTCTGTGACTTTACGCCCCGCGTGTGTCGATAGACATTTAAAGCGTGACCATTTGTCGTTTGTCCCATTGTCAATGAATGAGAAGGGACAGGCAGGGAGCACTTCATTAATTCAGAGACAATGGGAGTGCTTGGTGCATTAACCCCAGACTGCTGTCCGGGTTGGTAGGCCTGGGCAGGGGGTCACTGGGATGAGAATGAGGCCTGCTGTACTAGCAGTGGAAAAGGAGGGGGCTCCCTCGGTCACCCACAATACACCCCGCCCCCCCGCTTATAAGTGGACTGGAAATGCAAATATGGCAACTGTTGGCGAGTGGAAGAGGTCAGGGGTTCAAGCCACAGGCTCAGTGGGAGGTAGATTGAGTAAGGGAGGAGTGTTGGAAGAGAAGGAGGGTGTGTGTGGGGGGGGATCTCTTGGGATGGCAGGACTGTACAAACATCCTGTCTCATTACCCAGACTCCTTCATCACTCTTGTAATGTATGGATGGGCTTGGAGGGAGTAAATCTCGGGTGGCTTCACGCCCGCCTTACCTCCACACCGCCACGACTGCAGCCGCGTTATGACCCGATCAAACCTGCTCCATCAGAAACTCTAAACCCGCCTGTCTGCTTTAGTTAACGTACATCAGCAGAGGCCCCCGCTGCTTCCCCTGGCTCCTGAACACTTCACCAGTACAGAGAGGCAGTTTTTCTCTACAGTTACCACCTCATAAATACCAGACTAAAGTGGGTGTTAAAATGAGAGCACACCACCATATCCCATCGTCGAAAATGAGCTGCACTTTCTGGAAGTAATTTTCAGTACTAAAGAACTCATAGCAGTAAAGAAGAAGAAAGAAAACTGACAATTCTGACAAAAGCGCTCAATAAGTACATTTACTATTCCAGGGTGGATCAAAAATGAGTTACAGAATGTCTCTTTTCAAATTTCGAACAACTCACCTGACCCTCTAACATGAATACATACAGCAGGTAGGGGAAGAAATGTCACAAAATACTAAGGAAAAGCACAATTTAAAGAGCACCAGCACACAAATGTAAGGGAGGAGGCTCTTCTCAGATGTTTTTACCGAAAAACTAAGGCCAGATCTCCTCCCAAACTCATAAAACGTCTAGACTGTCAACTGAAAATGGAACATAAAAATTCCCTGTGTTCACAGAAATGATTCAATTCACGTTGCCAAGTTCCAGCTTAACATTCATGAAGTGTTTATTTTACTTGGCTTGAAGCACCTCCAACATCAGTCTTATAAGAGCGGCTGTTGCAGAGAAGGTCATTTCTTAGGAGATCTCTTGGAAGGCAAAGAGAAAAAAACACTAGTAGGCTGACATTTAAGAAATTTTTTTAAAGATGGAATACGAAAGGTCCTGGACAAACGGAAAGCAAGCGACTACATTCAACAGGGCTGGGTATTCAAAGCCAAGCATTATGCTGAAAATAAATAGGTAAATGTGTCTTAAACTGACAATTAACACAAACTCCGACATGATCCCCAGGCCTCGCTTGTTGACATGTGTATACCCTTGCTAATCAGCTGCATATCACATCCTCTGCTTGTGCGCAGCCCAGATCCCAGCTCTATTCTTGCTGCTGATCCAGCTGTCTTGGAGAGCATCTGTCAGGAGGGACCCAGGAAGGAACAATGCATTACGCCATGTTGGCTGTGTACTGTCATCCCTCATTGACAGCACATTGTCACACTTACACAGTGTCCTCTGAGCTGGGAACAAGCTAAGTAGCTGCTGCCTATATTATCAGCTCTTCCCGCCGCTTCTTATCATACAATCTGATGGATTCCTGAGAAAAGGATGCGACAGTGTTCATTTTTAATTTACGTGACTAATCAGTGCGAGCCTTATGATGCTGACAGTCATAATGGTAACAATCTCTTGCCCTGCGATTGAGTAGTTCCCCTAGATGAAGAAAACTGCAGACCTGCAGTGTTCAGAAGTGATGGAAGCAAATTATGATTTATTTATTCCAGCCTGAACCTAAAGCACATAATTAAAACCATGGAGGGATTATCTCAAACAAATAAAATTAATAAGGAAAAGAATGGGATAATATGCCTCCATAAAATTGGCTTTGCTGTGGGTCATAATTACACGACTCAGTGAGGGCCACTTTATTGGCTAATGGCAGCCTAATTGATTCATCCTAATGTTTTTTGAGCCTTGGGTCTGCTGGGCACTCCCTGTCCAATAGTGCTGGTGAACTTACTTAGCCACCCGCAGACAAACATTGAAGGTTCTCCCAGGGATAAACAATTATCTCTGTGTGTGAGTGTGTGTCTGTGTGATTCGGACCCCCCTCCCCCTCAGTGAACACACATTTTCTGTATGTCTCTAATGGATGCCATTTCCCTCTTGGAGGCGTTTCAAAGATGGCTTGTTGTCAGACGATGCCTTATTCCTCCCTGCTGCTGTTGGCAAGCAATCCTCACAAGGAGGCATGCACCAGGCTTTATTGCTCTGCTTCATTGTGTGCGTTAATATGAATAAAAACTTACACTGGCTCTGGCTTTTGATGAATTTACTAATAACATAAAGAATGCAGGACTGCGGTGCAATGCTGGAAGGAAACCACAACATGTGTTTACGGTGTAAATGCATCTCTGTAAGCATGGACTGTGTACTGGTCGATGGTTTTACTGCTCTGTGTACACACAGCAAGAGAAAATGTCACCGACTGAGAAGACAAGAAAAGTAAACTGGAATGGGAGAACTTGACATTTATTTAACCCTGCAGCATGTGGCCTTTTACAAATCAAATCGATATTTAATAAAAGCCCAGGGCAATTGGCTTTTGGAGAGGTAGATGTTTAACTATCTGGTTGTTTATCTGGAAATATTTATTTAATTTCTGCACAGCTGAGGGAAAAAGCTTTTGGTCTTTTAGGGTAAGCTCGAAATATTATGCTCGGAGATGATTTACGTTCCTATTTGGGGGCGAGCAGCTTGCCTAAACCCACTTCTTCTCCCCCCTCATTGCTTGTTTTCAGCAAGCACATGTGTAACATTCTCCGCTCCCCATGTATTAGTCATTCGTGAAGATTGGCTCACAGCCTCATATGAAGATGGGTGTGGGTATTAAAATATTAATTGAGCTACTAGCAACAGAGATACATCACTTGAGAGCAGCTCTGAGTTTGGGGTGAGCCGCAACTGAACAAAGACCAGAGAATAAACTCTTCTCTCTGAACTGTGGCAAAAACAACAGTGGGTTGGCAGCCTGGGGCAAGCTTCATAACTAGCTTCTTTGGAGAAATGTCATCACTGGGGAAGGACACAGGTCCATTACAGATTGTCACATCATCTCGCCATACATGACAGGAGTTCTTAAATGTGAGAAATATTAAAATTGACAGCAAATACAAACAAGATCCAGGTCTAAAAATACACTTTTGAGTCAGTGACAATATTTGGGATTGTATCAAAAGCTTGTCAGGGGATTAAGATTTCTTCCAGGACACTGCTTGCATCTTGAAAATGATTCAGTTTTTTCATGGCATAACAATATCAGACTCAAAGAGTTACAGCCCACCATGCTCTGCAGTCCAGATATCTTATCCTATCAGATTAATGGAGGCAAATAGCAGGCTGTCAAAAACTATTACCATATGTAATCCCCTTCTAGATTTCGAAGGCATGTCGACAGGGACTGTTGGCATGGCAGCCTGTCATGGCGATCGGGTGATTGGGGGAAAGCCTGATGTTTAATTAATGATGTTGGGCTGTTCTGTCACAGTTAGCGAGATGGACGGTCAAACATAAAGGCCTCTGACAGAGATTGGGTGCCGTAGTTCAAACTGGCAGACACCTTTGGAGGCCCTCCGTTCTGCACCCAGATGCTGAAATGTGATCCGCAGTGTTACATCACGGGGAGCAGCACAGGGAGAGTCGGCCAAAAGTGACATGCAATGCCAGTGAGGTGACAGCATGTCCAGTGAGATCAACAACCGCCTGGCTTGACATTTCTAAGAGCACTTTGATTATAAAGGTGAGGGGCACAAGACTTTAAAGTCACAACCTGTGATGTTTTCATATCAGGGTTTTTTTTGTGTTCTGTTGCTGAGCAATATCACCCAATAGTAATTCAGCTCATACACAGCTTATTCAAACCGTTGCTGTGTCAGGTTAGTCTATTCTAATAAAAATAAACCCTCTTTGGCACAGAAAGTGATGCTTCCTGTGTTTGTAGCAGTAGCAAAAGTGGTTTGTTTGGGAGAAAGGAGAAGAAGTAGGTTGTTAGCATTAGCAGCAACAACCATTATGGCTAAAAACAAAGCGACCTATTAGTATTTTGTCACTTTTTATTTGAAACTCAAACTACTGTTCAAACATGGAGAAACATTGAATATTCAATCTGTAATGTTCTCTTTGACTTCAAACTTCAAAGTATACAGACAAGGCCATTGTTCTTTTTTCTGATGCAAAAATGGTGAACACTAGCAAACAGTGCTTAAGAGATAGTCTAATCTGAAAAGTAATGTGAAGAAGCATCATGGATTCGACAACAGAGATGGGAAAAGTGCTAGCGGTAATGTCAGCTTGTCACTCAGCCACCATGTGAATACTACGACATTGTTTAGGATGTGGGTTTATTATGTGTTTGTTGGAACTTTCTTTTTGGAAAAACAGTAAAGCCCTTTTACCCAAGAAACGCAACCTTCATAAAAATAAAAAGCAAGGAAAAGTTGGAAAGTTTAGTGCAAAAGGATATTAGCATTAATTAGGCATTAGCCATGTTCGCTAATAATAAACTGTTTTGGTCCCTTTACAGAAATATTCCACCAGCACAAGCATCGTTATCACCATCAGCTGCGGTACTTATCAATGTTAAGTGGATTTGCCAGGGACAAGGATTTTTAAATACTTGAAATGTATGCAAGAATAAAATTGTAAAATATGCAGTACTGACACTTCAAATTCAAGTGCATAACCTAGCTGTGTAATATCGTGAATAACCAGATTTGAATAATTATTGCTTTTATGCTTCGTGTGTATTTAAAAAGTTGCATAAGATATTTAAATCATTGCGTATTTTGAGTAATATATTAAATTAGTTAGTTATCAAATAAAATCAGCATATGATCAAAAATATTTCTAATCTCTGATTTTTACAATATGTCAGCATGTAGTACAAAACAGAGCCATGACGCACTCTTGCCTTGAATAATCAGTCCATCCTTAAAAACTTGACTTGAAAGCCAAATGCTTTTGCATAATTAACCCTTTCTGGTCAGGCTGTGGTCGGCCTGTCTGCTTAAATTTACAGTGACAGCCCTGGCCCTATTTGTTTGCATTGGTGCTTCAGTGGGCACACTTCATTGTGGCTTCAGCAGTTAATAAATCACAGTAGAAGCCCCCTCTCTCGACGCCAGCCTGTGCTACGGTGGTCCTGTCACAAGGCAGGCACCAGCGCTGAAGCGACAGCTACATGCTAATTCAACATCGGCATAATTCATTATACAGTCGCAAGTCTACTGGAATGGAAAGAGAACCAACGTACACCAGGAGGAAGACGACAGGCATCAAACTGTTAAATCCTGCTCCCCTTAAGTCCCCTCTGTTTGCCTTTGTAAAGACTAAAATCTTTAAACTTCTGCCAGCAATATCAAATTCGACCTCACCATTAGCTATGCACAAAAAGAGCTTTGGGATGTGTAAAGAATAAAATCATTTTACTGCATTCACTTTCAAAGCATAGACACAAAGTCATGTAATTCGTTTTAAGGGAAAAAGGTTAACAGGCAATATCAAAGAGGTTAATGGACAATGAAGACAATTAAGAGGCAATCGAGCTCCTTCACGGTGTTGTTAAAAAGAAATCTGCCTTTTTATGAAATATGGTAGCCACTTCCTTTAAGGTACACAAAAGCCAATGTAAAATGACATATCAAAAGGCAGAATGGGAGCTATTGCACTAAAGGGGAAATTAACAAAAAGATAAAGATTCAATTAAACTGATAAGGCCTTGTGCTCTTCAGAGGGTGAAAACCGAGGGGAGTGGAGCTGACAGCCTTCACATTAAAGGGCTTTGCTGCCTCCTCATCCTCTATGTGGGCCCTCTGCTTTGTAACCACCAGTTCAGGAGAGAAGCATCCTAGTCCTTGTTAAGGGAAAACTGATCACGCGCACACACACACACACACACACACACTGTCATCTGGAGATACCACTAATGAAGGTAATTAGAATTAGGTCCACCAAGGCCTCAAGGCCACTTCTAACTACGTGGTCTTAAGCACAGTGGACAGACACTTCCTATTGGTAATTACATGAAAAATGCTTTACCTTAGTTACCATTCACACTTGAAAAGTTTGACCAAAGAATGATTTAAGTCTAACTAAGACTGGTGTTGAAGTATTTTTCCGATCCTGTGACCCCTCAGATTTATTCTGGGGGCCCTAAAACCACTGCACCTAAGGACAAGCCTATAATCAACATGGATGATGTTGTGGCCCTTTCAGGCAAATACTTGCTTCATGGACTAATTATAGACACAAAACAGTGTGACTGAAAATAGTCAGACTGATATTTGGAATCCAGTTAAATTATAGATGTATGTGCCATGTTTGCAGACAGGTCTGTTGCTGGACCCAGCAGCATCTGCCGATGTCAAATTGTCTTTAGGGTTTTATTGGTTATCGCAGTCTGTTGCTGGATGATGATGCAATACCAGCGGCAAAAGTCTGACTTGTCTTAACTTTTTCTGGTACACTGCTCTGCTATGTGACAGGCCCTCTGCTCTGGCTATGCACAAGGCTCAATGGAATACAAAGAAGAAGGTCTGTTGTTTTCTGCATAGCTAGTGTCCATGTTATTGCCCTCCTAGAGTGTGTTTTATTGTATTCTATATATTCTACCACAAACATATTTCTAACATATCTAACATCTATCACAGATATATTATACTCTACCACTAGGGATTATTCAACACAACCAACCCTCTATTCTTCTCACAAACCACAGGACATTTGCTCTTTTTTGCTTTCTGACTGGCTTTTTGAAGCATACACTATAGGTAATTTGTGTACCTGTAGTGCATCTACATTCTTTGATTCTGAATTCCTTGTAGATGATGTACACATTTGATTTGATTAACTTGCTTTTTGGAACAAAGTAATGCCCTTTTACCTTCATCATATGAAAAACGAGAAAAAGTAGGCATGTGCACAAAAGTGCAGTGCAAACATAAATGAATTAGCATTAATTAGGCATTAGCCATGTTTGATAATTATCAAATAATAATTTAATATATCAATATTAAAATGAACATTTAGTATTTTATATATATTTATATATATTGCCATTTTTTTATTACCAAATACCATTCAATAATATTACCAATACTGAAGCTATTCTGTAGTCAGCTGTTCCTCTTCTGTAAATGAGACTCATATAGGGACAAAAATATTTCACCAGAACAAGCACCATTGTCACCATCAGCTGTGGTAGTGATCAATGTTAAGTGGATTTGCAAGGGCCAAGTGTAATTTTGACAATGCCCAATATGAAAACAAAAGCCATCTATCACTCAAGTTTATTCAAAATCCAGCCAGAGGTTACTGTTATACTGCAGAATAATGCAGGATAATGAAGTAAAACGAGTTTATGCCTCAGTGAAGTCGGGAAGTCAGCTCCTCGGCCCACATAAAGGATGGGTAGCAGTTAAAGAGCATCCAGACAAGTGTCCTGTGTGTCCCACACGAGATAGCGAGCGTCCAGCAGCATGCACCAGACTGGGGCCCGTCCATGGCCTTGGGCAGTGTGTTGACTGGGCCTGCCATGTCATTAACAGTCGCCTTGATCTGCTCTACCTTATTAAAGCCATTCCTTCAGGAGAGCAGACGAGCATGTCAGTGTGAAACCAGGCCAAGGAGGGAAGGTGACCACACTGCCACCCTCAGCTTGTGCAGGGGGCGGGGTGGGGGGTGGGGTTGGGATTTTGAGCACGACGCAGCGGCTTTGTTGTCAGCCTCACCCCGGACCCCCTGATGTCCCTGTGATTCCCTTGTCAGTCCGTGTTAATGGAACTCACAGTGGTTATGCTCCAACACATTCTTATCTCCTGTAGCAGGACAGTCGCACAGCCCAGCAGTGTCTGTTCAGCCTCGGCTGACCAGGAGACAACTGCTGGGTTGAATATTGACAATGTCTCTCCTGTCAGCAAGAAAATATGTTCAGGACGACTCCTATTCAGGAATGCTGAAACTCAAGCCATCCACACATACCTTCAGTACAAATTGGCCTGGCGGCTTCCAGCTCTGTCCCATTCCATCTATTTGACTACACACACTTGTGTGGCATTTTTCACAGAGCACAGCCATCCTACTGCCAACCAGTTTATGTAAAAGTGATTAACAGTAATTAATCCTTAATCACCATGATTAGCCAAGTCGCAGTAAATTAAGCCACATCTGGAGCAGCAGAGGGCTCGTGAGTGGCAGCAGGCACTGCAGGCAAGCAGTGTGAATGCCAGTGTTTACTGAGGTCTACCTGAAACATCTGAAAGCTCGTCTCGACTGCTTTGTCTGGGCTCTGTGCTGTTTTGCGGCATGTGAACTCACATAGTAAAAAAATTGTTTACAAATGTCCACAATCAGAAAATAAAATTCATAGAATTATAATGTTTGTGCAGTTATTCTTGATAATTATTTGTATTATGCAACTACTCATACTGTGCAATTAAACCTACTGGCCAATACAAAAAGTCCCTGGTAACAAACTGAGAACTCTCGCTCCATGTTGTAACAAATTGATTAAAGTACTTCCGATATTGGATAACAATATGACAATCAATGTTTGCTTTTACATAAGCACATAACATTAACATATTTGGTGATGATCCTTTAAATCCATTTCTTTTCTTCAGAATTGTAGGTATGTATGTTTTTACAGTGCTTTCTGGTAGACAAACTATGCAATGGAGATACTGTTTGTAAATGTGCTCAAACATATCTTTAACATTTCTGTACTGCAATTTCTTGTCACTCATTGGACTGCGATTCCAATATATTTGTAATAAACTAATGTAATCAGACAACACATCGACCTCATCAATTCATCAATCAGCTCTAAATCAGATGACATGCCAAATGAAACCAAATATGGCATCCTGCAACCTGAAAATATTAGTGCATGATGATAAGTTATGGTGGTTTCTATCCTTCTATCTTTTCTGCTGAAGCCAAAGCAAATGTCAGCATGACCTTGTTTATTTGAAAGCTAATTTAGGGCTGCAACCAACTAATTAATCTGTCGATTATTTTCACGATTAATCGTTTAGTCTTCAAAATGTCATCATTATTTCCCAGAGCCCAAAGTGATGTCTTTAAATTGTGTATTTTGTCCAACCAGCAGTCCAAAACGCAAAGTCTCTTCATTTACTGTATAAGCAGCAAATCCTCACATTTAAGAAGCTGAAAGCAGCAAATGTTTTGACATTTCTGCAAGAAAAATGACTGAAACAATTAATTGATTATCAAAATAGTTGGCAATTAATTTTCTTTTGATAGACTAATCGATTAACTGGATACTCATTGCAGCTCTAAACTAATTATAACCCCTTAAAACCTGCTGTATGTCATCTGAACAACATATTTTATATAAGAAATTCAGTATTTCCTTGCTGTTGGAATGCTGTAATTTTGAACTGAGCACGTGCTCCCAACAAATAAGGAAATATAACTTTAGAGTTAGATTTTCATTTTGTTTTTACCTAGGTGCTTTTAGCTAGGTGCTGACTGACACTATGTCTCTATTCTCCATATTTGTTTAAATATAATAATAAATAGTTAATTATTTCACAATAAAAGATAAGTACAAAAAAATGGTATCTTGACTGTGGTTGACAATATAGTACAACAATGATAACAATGAGGTCTATGAATGAATCAGTGATTTCTGAACAAATACACTTTCCTGTATACATTTTAGAGAAGTCTCGAGTGACCAGAACAGACTTCCAAGAAACCCAGAAACTGACCTTCAACATCTACAGTAAACAGACACCAGAGCAGATTCCCCACAAGGACACACACACACACACACACACACCCAGCGCCCTGTGTGTACGCGCACTGCATTGTTGATTGGCTGAGTTGCCTGAAGATATCTCGCGTGCAGCAGCGGCGGCGGCGCCTCTCTGTAGTTTTTTCCTGCCAGATAAATGATGCAGGAGGACTGGTTGTGTGCCGGGGAACTGGTTCCATCACAGAGGGTGTGCTGCTTCTCTTAGCCCAATGTTTCTCTTGTGCCCCCCTGGAGAGTTTCCTCCCAGCGCCCCAGTCTCTCCCTGTTACACAGCTCCAGATTAATTACACACTTTAATGAGCTGAATTATTAATGGGGCTCTTACTTGGCAGTTTAAGGAAATGCAGAGGAGAAGCCAGCGTTGAGCATCGGGAGTCGGGGCTCTCATTAAAACATCACACAACGCCTTTGGGAGCGGTGTTATTTAGCCGGAGAAATAATAGGATTTGGTAGTTTACATATCAGGAACAGTGAAGCTGGTTGAGTATGATTCCACAGCAAGAGACAGAGAGAGGAGCCCTGCAGAGGCTCGTGCACAACATTATGTCATTATGACTGCAGGCCCAAGGAAAATGAAAGGCCATCTAATGCAGCCGCTAAAAAAGGTTTCCTTTCTGATTGTTCAGCACAGATGGGAGCAATATTACCTGAAATGAGGAGGACTAAACGATTGAAAAGAAAAAGTAATTTCTAGGCGAATATGTCTCGTTCCCTTCTCCCTCAAAAGGGACAGGGATGTTCATCCAAATCAGGAATATGGCAAATTGTCATTATGAAAGCTGCAGTAAAATGGGATTATTCACATAATATCAAACTTGCTGATAAGAGAAAACCCCACAGTGAAGAGACAGGAAATGAAACCAGGAAACAAGTTCCAGAGTTTGTTCCTGCGAATCTGAATTTATATCTCTGCTGGAGCAAAATTGAATCTCCTTCTCACCACGTCTATGTATGATGAGTGTATATGCGTGTGTGATGTATTCAATAAGAAGGTTACATGTCCAACACTGTGAAGCCCTGTTACAGTTCACATATGATCTGACAACACTGCAAAAGAACACAAAAAGGCAATTTGTTCTCTGAATACACTTTAATGTGTCGGAGAACAGAGCTAAGCATCTTTATCAAGAAGCTGCTCATATTTCCGATGTGATGATTCTGCTTATCAGACAGGTTTCGCTCGGATGGCTGCCGCACTAACACAAGCTACATGTCTTGAGAGCACCGAGCGGCTTTCACGCTCGCTCGTGGAATCCACAGTGGGATCCCGGGGGATCTCTCTCTTTATTTGTGTACAAGCTGCTGCCAGTGCTGACTGTTCCTGGCGTTTGGGAGGAAACAATAACAGCCTCATTGCACAGTCAGATTATATTACAGTGCCACGCTCTGCACGGTTGGGAATGGATTTTGGCTCTATTGCCATATTTGGGGAAGACACTTCAGGAGAACTGATGACATATCGCTTGAAATTAGATTGAAATCTGACTGATGATCTGGCCTCTGTGTCTCAGTGATACAGCACATTAACACAAGTCCCTGATTAGTAATCGCCATGAAAAGTAATCAGATGACCTACAATGTCCCGGGTGGCTCTGCAGACAAGGCGTCTGGATGGGACAGTGTCTTTGTGCAGCCCTGCAGCTCCAGACACAAAGCCCTGGGGACGCTGCTACGCAGCACAGCTATCCCCCGCCCCCCCATCCCTGTAGCCAGGATGAACCACACAAGTTCCTGCTCAAGAAAAAAAAGGCAGAGTGGCTCATTATGTGGGGTCCTATTTGGGTCAGGGAGCAGATGCAAATGTAGGTCAGAAGGAACCCCTGATGTCAATCAAGAAAGACGAGAGATAAGGGTGAAGCAACGGAGGAGAAGGAGAGAGAGTGTCTCCCCCGGTGAAAGATCATGCCTGCTGCTCTCCACAGCCCCTCCCCTAGGACAGAGGGTGTCAAATCATATGCAGAGGAGGGGAGTGGTGCTAAGCTTCAATGAGGAAACTTAATTAGACTCATGCAAGTGAGGTTAATTTGAGCTAACTGACGCAAGTGAAAAATCATTCAAATGTGTTCTGTAGCAGGACGTAGCCAACATCGAGCCTGCTGTCACCGGACCATATATCACCACCGCTCCAATAAAGCTGTTTCCCATCTAGCCCATCCTGCATGTTTTGCAGTTGGATGATGAGGCCGGTCTGACCTACATGCTGCAGACCTCCAGAGAGTCCAGGATCTACCTCCTGTACCAGCCTGAAGGGGAGTAAACAGTACATGTTAAGTCACCTTGAAGCAAGATGCGCTGTCGCATTTCCATGCTTGAATTTCTTTAAGATGACTTGAGTTCTTTTTTAAGTGCAGAGATGTTGAAGTACATAATCTTTTCTTCCTCTTGCACTTTTGGCCAATTCCATCTCCTCTCTGAAAATCTCAGCAACAGCAGCAACTCCTCCAACTCTGTAGCACTTCATTTCACCTCACACTGAGCTTAGATGCAGCGCTAACTGCCTAGAGGTTGACACTTGTCTGAATAATGTTATGCTAATGCTCTAGTCTACCTGTATTTACCCTTAAGTGCAGCAAGCAATCTGTTGATTGCGAGAAAGCAATTTTCTTGAAAGAGGGGGAGAGTGGGGCCGCAAGAAAGACTGAATGAGAGGCTAACAAGAGATCTTCTTTAAGCTGCGGCAAAAGCAATTTACAGAGGACGACAATTTTCTCTGGCTGTGAAAGGAGCGCTCCCTCTAATTGTGCCTACGCAGAGCCATCAAGATAGGGGTTCAGAAAATAGCAGAGCGGGCTTGCACATATCCCAGAGCAACTTAGAGGTATACACAGAAGACAGCTATAAAACCTTTCTTTTATTTAGTCAGGAATTCTTTTAAAAATAATAAACTGAGGTGCCCATTCACACTGTAGATAATTAAAAAAACCTGAAATCTAGCTCAGTAACAGCTTGGGTACATTGTGTTTTCCAGCTCAGGCTAATTACCTTTAGGTTCAACATTATATATAACAAACTACAACCAAACATAATGACATGTGTAAGAGAGAATGGCCTCCATCTCCTTGCTCTTGTTTATTTTCTCATGCACAGGCATTATGCTACAACCTCAAATGCTATAATGATGAATGAGGACATTGTCCTTTTAATTTGTTTGCTGGTCCTCATGTTGCCCAAGCAGGCAGATGTAGAAATTAATTGCTCTTTCTGACAAGGAGTGAGTCTGGTGTTTGTGTAAATGTGTGTATGTGTGGGGGTGTGACAAGGCTTCTAAAAATAAAGCAGCAGAACCGCGTGTGTGTGGTGCCAGATTGGGCTCAGTGCTGTGCTCGTCTCGCTCTGGCTCGACTTCTATCTGCCCGTGTGATAAAGCTGCTAACAGGCCTTTATCGGGGAGCAAGGGGAAATATGCTCCTGCCAGATTAGGCCCCAGACTCTGCCAAGGTTATAAACAGCCTGTTATCTGTGTCCCAAACAGAGTAATCCACGCTCTATCAGCACCCAAACATATGGGCCACACAGAGCAGAGATAGCCTCTGATGGACACTTGGTTTTAATTGCAATGAGAGCCAGCGGAGCATCGCTGGGAGAGGAAAAAGGACATAAAAAAGGTCTGTTATTGTGGACGTGTCCCAGCCTCGGTGCAGCGGGCCAACGTTCACAAAGACCAACCTCGACCTTTCTGCAATGCTGCACCTGCTCCTTCCTGTGCGCTCAGGCGATAGCATGAATGAGCCGGGCAGCGTCAATGTTACATTTCCAGGAATCTATTAAATCCCCGCTGGATATTTGTTTCCCACTCAAATTAATATTTTCCCTTTTCATCCAATGTCATTTGGTGTCTTTGTGCATTTTGCCGGCATGCTTAATTAGATCTTGGCAGCAGTAAGTATGCATTAATTTGATTAGGCGCTGATGGGCTATTTTCAGTTCTCAACACAACACTAGGCTATTCTTCAGCTGATGCTTCAGAATACATCAGTTCAAAGATGCACTCTGTCTCCCTAATCAATAACAAACTTAAACTTCCCCGGACGCAGCCTTAGTAAACAAGAGCCACTCAGGCGCTCTGTCTTTCAGCACAAAACACACACTCAAACGCGCTTAGTAAAACTCTGAGTGAAGTGAGGACAGCAGACGGAGAGGATGGAGGGTGAACTGAGGCTCTCAGCCCTTCACGAACCGTGTGTTGAAAAAACTGCCTAAATATGAACAATTATATTTATACATCACCGTTACACCAAACTAGTTTTAATCAACTTTGACTTCAACATCTTTAAACCTGCATTAACTGAGTTTTTGGCCACTTGGGGGCAGTGGAACAAGTGAACACTGACATTATCATCGTTATCATCTCACAAAGTTTATTTAGCAAATGTGTTAGCTAGCAAACAGTTGCCTATTTACACATCTATCAGACAGGTTTTAAACAAACCTCAAGGTTAGCCAAAAGAGAAAACAACATATCGTTTTAACTTTGACCTTAGCGTAGCTGTAGGAATTTTCTGTGTAATGATGGATTACTACTGATATTTTGGGTGTGCTACCTAGTTGTACCCCAAAGTGAAGAGTTTTAGATAATCTGGGTAATCTATTGATTTATTTAAAACATGCCTGCTTGTTTTGGTTGTTTGTTTTTTGCCTCATCATGGAAAATCCCCACATTCCCAGATCTCACCAAGCACTTTTGTGACTACAGTGTTATCTGGGGCTGCAACGATTAATCAATTAGTCACTCAGCAGAGATTTAATCAGCAAGTATTTTGATAATGGACTAATCGTTCAAGTCTTGGTAGTCTTGGTAACAAACTGAATGCCTTTTGGGATTTGGACTGATTTGTTGGACAAAACAAGCAAGATGTCACCTTGGGCTTTAGAAAATTGTGAAGTGTATTTTTCACAGTCTTTTGACATGTTATACACAATGCAATTAAATGATTGAGAAAATAATTTGATTATAAGATTATTGTATTATGAACGTAATCATTAGTTGCAGCCCAAGTGTTGTTAAGCAATAAAAATGACAAAAAGTAGGACCTAACATGTATATAAACCAGAAATATGCTTTAAATCGTTCTTGTTCATGACATCTAACTAACAAATAAATAAAAAAAACACTCAATGGTTATTATTATTATGATTATTTGTTGTATTCCATCACAACATTCACCTCTTCCTCTGTGAGGCACAAGCCGTAACAAACAGCAGCTCCTGCGTTAATGAGGGTTGAGGTAAATCAGGGAGAGATTTAGACCCTCTACTCCTCTCTGTCTCCTCATATATGCAGCAGGCTGCTCTTTCTGTTGGCAGAGCTGTGATCTGAATACCTCTGCCTTCATAAAAGATTCAGGCCTTATTGACTTCCTACTTTGGTTTCCCCCTGCAGAGCCTACCTCCCCAGCCCCTTTTAAATTCTGCTCTCGTGGCTGAGGATGCGCACCTGCCTCGGGGAAAAAAGTCTTTGACTTAACGCAGGGCTTTTATAGCCTTCCCTGAACCGAGTCCAGAACATATCATTCCCTGTGCAGAAACCTCATCTCAGTGCATTATCAAAAGATGACCCTGAAATAATAATAATAAAAGTCCTGTATATCTGATAACCTGAAATAATAAACATTAAAAAGCCAGTTTGAACCATTGTATTGTAAAATGTACTAATCACTCAGCTGTTACTTTCTTACAGGGTCAGTGGGGGATTATTGGCATTATAAAATGCCACATCACATCTGTTATGCTAAATATTGATATATCATGTTCCTTTTATTTCAGCATCTGTTACCTGCTCTTTACTGCACACCATTACCGACTGACTGCAGTATTAAAACCACACAGCTCATCTGTCTCTCTATACAATACAATACAAAAGGGCACAAAGTCTAATAAATTCCTAATTTTATATATTGCCCCCAGATTTCTAAGTCCTGTCCAATAAAGTTTTAAATGTCATGAAGGACCTATAATATATATATATATATATATAAAAAACAGAACCAAGAAAACCATACACAGCTCTGTTCCTTATCTTTTTATCCAATAAAGTTTTATATCTTTTAATCAACTATAAAATGGTTTGGAAACTGTCAACAAGGGGATAATTGGCCAACTTTATTGTTATGGTGATATGTCCCAACAGGCTCATTTCTCTTTTCTGACAAGGAAATAAATGAGAAAACTGTCCAGTTTAGTCCTTCAATACGCCTGTTCCGTCTGAATTAATCAAATGGATATATATTTAGCTTGGAATGTGTCTAAAAAGAGAACCTCTGTGAAAATAGGAAAAAAAAAACAATGATCATATAAAATACATATATAGTCTCAAGTTGTTGCTTGTGTATAAAAATATATATTTTTTTAAATACCCAAAAAGAAATGTTGAAATCAAACAGTGGAGCGTGTTCTTGACCTCTAAAAACAGCACTAACCTTCTGCCCAGGATTTCCGAGTTGCGACAAACTGGTCTAACAAACAAAAGCAGACCAGCATCTCCAAGGCGCAGCATTTCACACTTGGGTAGAGGCAGAGGACGGGCCTTTAATGACACACAGTCCCCCCAGTCACCTAGAATGAACATGCAGCGCTGGAAATAGACCGGAAACTCTGCCTCCACGCGGGCCAGAAACCTGGTGATGCCTGCCTGCCAAACAAATCCTACCACTGCAGAGAGAGGCAAACCCCCCAACTATGTCTCAATCACATAAACCAAACATGATCGAAGCATGTTATCCACTGAGTTATAATGCTGACACCATCACTGAGTGAAGTGTGCACACACTGCAACACACTTCAGTCAGCTGACGTGCTGTCCAGTGATGTGTGATAACACTGTAGATGGCACAAAGCCCATCCTTGGATTTTCTGTTCATGTTGTGTGCAGCTACCAACTAAACACTACACTCGCTGTACAACAAAATCCTCATCAAAACTAAGGGAATATTTATGCTGTGAGTGAATTTACTCCCTTTACAAAATCCTGAATAGGATGTGAAGTTTACAGTAAATCCCAAGGACCCAGCAAGCAAGAGGGCTGGGTATTGAAATGTTATATCTGAGTTTCGGTAACAATAGCAAAGCTTTACATTTTTATCTGTCAATTAAACAACAAGACCTGATTCCCTATTAAATATTATTGAAATAAACATTAACTCTTGTTGAAAGCAACAACAAAATAGCAAAATAAATATCTTTGCTAAGATAAAACAAGCAAGCTGAAGATCACCATGGACATTTTTCACTATTTTGTGGCCCTTTATAAACTAAATGAAATAAAAATAACAACTGTTGTAAACCTAAAAATATATAGCACGTAGCCCAGAATAAGTTAATATCGACATGTGGCAAGTTATGATGGCTGTGCTGTGGACCTGCATGAATATGATTGGACATTTTTAGCAGCTGAGAACCACACAGCTGTGAATGAGCCAGTGATTGTGAAGCAGGAATGAAACAGCTGTACAAGCACGACTTCAGTGCTCTGCCTGAACCAACACTATGCTCCTCAAATGTTAAACTTCTGAATACAAGAACCTTTCCCTAAATAAAATAGTACGAGTATGAAAAAAGTTTAGAATCTTCAGGAACTATTTAATCAAAGAATAAGTCAAGGCAAGGATGAACCCTTATAAGCACTTGTTTTTAGGATTTAGTTTTGAATTACTCCTGCCTTCGACTTTTCTACACATTTAACATGAAATATAGGTTTCTTATATTGTATTAATACTGAGTGCTTTCCTATTGATTGTGCTTCCTTGCCAGTGGAAGCGACATGGCTGGTTTGCTGCTTGGAGACAGGCCATTTCATACATAAAGTAACTCACCTGTGCCTCTGTGCAAAGACTCCCAGTATTGAATTCCGCCTCCCAAAATGGATCCCCCCCCTCCTCCAGCACTAAATTCCCTGGCTTCCACCAGTCTGCTATGACAAAAGGGGTAAAGGCAAGCAGCACTGGGGTTAAGGCTCCAGTCTCCTAATGAGCTTCTCTGTTCCAGTATGTTGCATAAACCCATTACCTCCCAGCACATTACCTCATTCATTTCTTAGATGTGGATATCTTCCCTCTCCCAAGAGCATGGCATTTCAGACACGGCTCAGGGTATACTATATGCACATATGCACTTGTACAGTTTCACAGTGAGTGTCTATCATGTTTCTTTTTCACATAGCCATTGAGTTGACCCTGAGATACCAAGCAAACACAGGTAAAAAAAAGAAGGAAAGAAACTCTACTGGCAGGAGATCTATTATTCAGAGAAAAGACAAAGAGAGAAAAACAGAGAGAGAGGAGAAAACTTCTCCCCTCACAGTAGAATTATCTCAGTATGGGGCAACTATTGCAGTGCAGGATGAAAGATGCAGGTGGTAGTGAGCTTCACTGTGCCCCCAGCTAATCTGCCCATGCAATCCAGGGTGATCATGTCCCCAGATATCCTCTCAATTTTCCTGATGGTCAAGTACAGTCATTTCTCAAACTAAAGTGGGATTCAAATAATGGCCTAGTCTCAAATGATAGAATGAACAAACAAAGCCCAGTTACTAGCTCACACTACACCTTTCCACAACGCTTATTTCATCAGTACTATTCATTCACTTATTTGTTCTAATTGCTTGTACTTTTGTTCACCAGTAAATTACTGCCAATGAAACTCAACACTTCCACATTAGAAAAGAGAAGGATTGTGGCCATTGAGCTGCTCAAAGTCTTTTATTGTGAAGTGTTGAGTTTCATTGGATGTTAGCTTCACCAAGATCGAAATAACAGCAACGCAGAAGTGACTGGAATTTCTCTGCCAGCCAACAGAAACAGAAATATTGTTTTCATTCAGTAATTATTTCCTCTTGCCTCTACTTTGCCATTTTGTCATCACTAACTTCTATCAATGACACTCAACATATCAACATATCTTGCACTACCTGTTTTAAAAGCAAGGAAAGGTGGGATTATGCTCTCTGAGCCACTGAAATGCTTTTACTGTGATGTGAAACATCTGAGAAGGATGTGTTGAATTTCATTGACGATATCCTGACACTGACTGAAAAGACAGCAATGTAGAAACGACTGGAATTAATAAGTGAATGATAACTAGAAGAAGAGAAAGTCTGATGGAATTAGGGCTGTGAAATGTACATTATCCTGAATAGATAAATATATATATCAGGAAAAAAAATACATGCATACACACCCTCCAATCTCTATTCATATGAAGGCACACTTTGGCCCACAAGGATAATCAAATAATCAAACACATGAGTGGTTTTCATGTAACAAACCACTTTATAGACTGTTTTGTTGATTAATTGTGGATGCTTAATAAATCTTCTCAGTTATAAATTAGGTCGCACTAATCCTCTGCCTTTTCTCAACCAGAGAATTCTTATGCCCATGGAAGACAATATTAAATTACTGCAACAGCCGTCGCAGATTCACATGTGTCACAAACCAAGGACATACTAGCTCGCACTCGCAGAAGGATTTATTCAAATTCACTGACACCTTAGTTGGAAATCGGTTGGGCCTTAATTTCAGCTCGGTGTCAGAACACTTTATTTTGTCACCATAAATCAACAGTGAGCCCAGAAACAATGGGCCTATTTCTCAACCGAGCAGCAGCTCATTCCACACTGCAGACGGAGACTGTGACGCGGAATAAAGTACTCAATATGGCACGAGTGTTTACATGGATATCAATATTTAATCAGAGTTAAAGGCAGCTGCAATTCACAGAGACAATGGATGGAGTTTATATGGAGCGCTGTTCACATCAGCTAAACAATTTGTGGAGTTTGCATGACTTCCTTGGCACTTGAATGAAAAAATAAACAACAACATCCAATCAAGGCCAAGTGGGATTCTGTACCCGGAGCCTGTACGCAATAACAACATTTTCTTACATTACAAGTGATGATGAGAATAACTTGAGATCCTGTCTCGTGTTTAGTTGATTGATCACTCCTCTTTTCCACTTCTATGGCAACCAGCGCAGAGGACACTGATGTCTGTTGTTGATGTTTGTCAGGCAGAGTCAATAAGTAACGTTTCAATCCGAGCCATTTGGACTTCGTTAGAGCTCTGACCACAGCCCTCACACATCAATCAAAGGAAACGTTGTGAGCAAATGTGTCCCCTGTTATAATTGGATGCAGCCCTTTTTTCTATCACCCAGTGACAGTGTATGCAGCATTGGAAAACTGTAACGCAACCCACAGTGAATCATTCTGTTTGAAGAGGGAATGTCTGCAATATGAAATCCATATGAATGTTTCAAAACCTCCTCCAAGTTTCCATAAAAAAAAAAAAAAGATTCTTCTAATAAATTGCCATAGAAAATTGTCACCATCTTTCTCTTCCTTCAGATGAGGGATGTGAGGCTTGGCTAGGCTACTGTCCTCTGCATGTGGCTCTCTTTTCTCCTTTTCACTTCCAAGGCTAAGTTAAAACAGAGCATCAAGATCCCAGCTTTAATAATTGAGGGAGAGACTGCAGGGTACTCTGCTCAGGCCTTCTTGATGTGAAGAGTCCTTAAAGATGCATGGATGCCTCCCCAGAGGGAGACGGAAGGGCTTCATGGAGCCGAGCCTCTGTACACTTAAAGATTATGTGTGCATCCGCTAAAGCAAGATGACCAGAAAAATGCTCAAAGGACCATTATTCTCCACAGAGCGGTTTGAGGGATGAGCACCAAGCTGATAAGATACTATCAATATTCATGCCTCTAAATCAATTATATCCCCATGTACTTCAAATGCAAATTGTTTGGCAGGCAAAACATTTTCAGAGTGACTCTACAGACTGTAATAATTGAATGCGGGATATACAAAGCTAGGTAAACAAGCACTTAGACACAGACTTGGCTTTAGAGGAAGAGCGATAAGAATTCCAGTAAGCATAAATGTGTCAGCTGTTTACAGCAAACACATTCCGGGGCTTCTAGTTAACTCCGGCAGCCTGGCTGGAGCTCGGGCTGTGCCTTTAAAATGTAATCTCTGACTCAGATGTATCGCTTTCTCCTCACACTGCCATTAAGGCTAGAGCCTAAATTATTGATCCCCTGCCTTCATCAGCATAGCAGTCACGTCCGAGCGCAGGGGATCTAACTCCGGCTGTGTCCCCACGCTCCAGCCACTGAAATAATTAGGAGGAGTACTCATTAAGGGAGAATGAAAGGTTGAGGAAGAGAGGAGGGGAGAGCAGCCTGAGGGGCATTCTGGGTGTTTAATGTCTTCCCCTGGGCCACAAGATCATTCTGATCAAATCCTGAGGCTGTGTCTAAAGACGACTTTACCGTGCTGCGGTAAAACACACGCTACATGGACACACATATAATACATCAAGACGTCAAGAGAGAGGAGCTATGCATAAATAAAGATGCTCCACAGTGCAACCAAATTAATAATAAATTGTTAGGGCTGGGATCAATAGCATCAGTGCATAACCTCAGCTGTATGAATAAGGCAAAGATGGCTACCACAGATTGCAATATGTTTAGCAAATGTAGCAGTGGGGATGAAGCAGAGCAATCCCTGCTCAGCTTGTTTCATTTTAGCTGCTGAGGGAATCCACAGGGCTTTGGTGCCCCAAGGTAGTTCCCTTCTTAGGGCTTAGTGAATCACACAGCCTACACTATGTGTGTGTGTGTGTGTGTGTGTGTGCGCGTGCTGTAGATGGCAAATGTTGACTCTGAACAGAAAGGGTAAAATTTAAAAAATGAATAAACTGGGTAAAGAGCCAGCAATATGGCAATTTCCTCATTCATTTTTCAAGGTAAGAGCACACTACAAAG
The DNA here is from genome assembly GCA_036023655.1 of Nannoperca australis. Taxonomy (NCBI): domain Eukaryota; kingdom Metazoa; phylum Chordata; class Actinopteri; order Centrarchiformes; family Percichthyidae; genus Nannoperca; species Nannoperca australis. The sequence goes on from JAVQJD010040040.1 coordinate 50,900, forward strand.
AAATTGCATTGTCATGTCCTCTCTGTAGAAGGAAATAGTGAGCAGAGCCTGTAAACTCAAAAAGAAAAGCAACGGAGGAATTTGCATGCCACAGTTACATTCGTGCCAAAATGGCTTTCGCAACGACTAGTGTAGTCCATGAATCTTTTTGTCACATTGTGCTTTCACTGTCGGCTTGCCTCATGCTGCGACTCCTGAGCTTTCTAAGTAGCTCAGTGTCGAGGCCACACCCCTCGTTAGTGGGGAGGGTTCATTATGCAAATGATCCTGCTGGAGCGGTATCAACGAGGCGCACGCTCCGTTATCATTTTCTGCCGCCGGGGCTCTTCTTCTCCCCGATCGCTCATACGGAATCATGGCCTAATAGCATCCCATTAACATAATTGCCAGCACAACTAGTGTTCCGTGTCTCAGAGCCACTCTGCTGCTCTGCCAGCCGAAAAAGAGAGAAGAGGATGGGTGAGGATGAGGGGAGGTGGAAAAAAAATTTAATTAAGCCAACGCGTTAGCCACTCCCTCCCACAGTAAATGTCTGTTTTCTTTCTTCTTCTTTTTTCAGAGGAGAGGGCAGAGCTTTTGTTTTCAAGAGACCTTGAGAGTCTCCCTGTGCTCCAGAGAAGCAGGCGAGGTGCTCAATATTCCACTGATGAGCTCACAGCAGACGCCAGAATCATGTCCAAACCCAGTCTGCCAGGCAAAATAAAACCCCCATTATTTTTTAATTAATCCTTAATTAAAATATATTGCAGCACCGATTCCGCAAATCTCTCCTAATGTGAAGATGCGGCCCATTCAAGCATATTTACACATCTTTAATTAACGCGGCACATTCTTTCAGTCTAACAAGCCGTGGACTTTGAGTGCCAAGGTGGTCCAAAACACGGCAGACTGTGGAGCATACAGAAATGCTGGCAAGGAGGCCCTTGAGATGCTCCCACTAAACAACACTGCCATTGCAGTCCAATAAGGACGCTCGGCAGGAATCTTTTGTAGCCGTGGATCGACGTGTGTACAGTCACTCAGTCCATTAAGGCACTGCAGCATCAGCTACAGCAGTAAGGGGAAATAGTTGCAGCAGGGAGCCATAATCATGTGCCGCGCTCCTCCTGCATGCTGCCATTACCACGCCCCCAGCTCTCCTCTCTGCACAGCCACCCGTGTTGCTCTGATGAATTGATTGACACCATTTTCCATCTTCCGGTGCTGTCAGAGAAAGAGAGAGAGAGCCACACAGGGAGGCCTGCTCCTCTGACACTTAGCAGCAGCAGCAGCACTGTGGTCACTTCTGAAGGGTCTCCACTGGGAAATGGACACATTCTAGACTCTAACACAGCACCAGCCTCGCTTAACCCCAACATATAATCATAAAATAGGACAAAAACATTGGTACAACCTGGTGATTGTCATTTTAACATAAACATGCTTGCTGTTTGAATTAAAAACTGACCAGATTCAGATCAATACACTCCCCAGAAACATCCTCATTGTGGGGTGAATGTAAGAAATCTGCCTTCCCACTGCAGCCTCACAACTCAATAACACGTCGGGCCTCGTTACACTTATCACAATGACAACTAAATAAGCACAATTAGCAGTCACCCAGGCATTCTGCACGGCTGCTGATTCCATTACCCAAATTATCGCCGAGATCCCAAATGTTAAAAAGCAACAATTCTTCATCAAGGAACACCTGATAATCACACCGATCATACACCAAAAGGAAGGCTAAAGCAGCACGTCGACATCAGAAACAGCTCTTGTATTACAGGATCAAACTCCTTTTGACTATTGTTGTTGACTCATTTTCTAATTGAAAGATTAAAAGTTAATTTTGCTTATTTGTTCTCGTCGATCAGGAGCAAAAGGAACACTCTCTCAATCCTAAGTACTTTAAACAAATTGCTGCCCTAAAGAAATTCAATATTGCAACAGAGGGAAATACATGCAATGAAACGAACGTACACATACAAACAAGAGCGGCTCTCTCTCTTTTCCCAGGCTGTTTTAATTTGACACCTTGAGCTGGGGTAACTAGGTGGGGAGCGAGGAGCCGCAGAGGAATTCATTAGGCGCGCCACTGCAGGGTCCTGGCTCGGAGCGTTAATGACATTGGAGGATAGGGAAACGAGACAGCCCAGACGCAAAATGAAATAAACATGAGGACTGTCAGTTCTGACAGCACCAGCAAAAAGGGGACAGAGTCATTTGGGCCGGAGACCTTCAGACCAGACGGGATACAGACCAAAACAATATTAGTGTGGGAGCACAATCATCCTCACTAGGCCCTTAGATTCACATTGACAGACACTGTGTGTGTGTGTGTGTGTGTGTGTGTGTGTGCTGGCATTGATCTTTTTGCGCTTCACTCTTCATATCATTAAAAATATCCATCACTTGGTGTTCCTGCAGCATTCAGATACACGGCTGCAATTAAATTATTAATGTCACAGCACACACACCCCACAACCCTCCCCACCCTCCATCCACCCCCATACAAACTGCACTCTTAATGTGGCTGCTGAAATACATTAAATATACAACAATCTTTGTCTGGCTTCACTGTGGATCAATTTAGATGACTACAAAAATAACTGAGAGAGAAAATAGGGATGCTAGCCACAAAGTATGAAGATGCCGGGAACAGAGAAAGAAAAAAGGGTACCTAGTCATTTGGCTTTCACTATTTTGTGTAATTTCTTTGAATAAAAATGGCATGCACTGGCAGGTTGAACAGCAGCAAAATATGGACAAATTTGCTCCTAAAATGATGGAACTTTAGCATCGGTCTCTGTGCCGCTCGCTCTTTGTCTCTGAAGTGAAGAAAAAAAAAAGAATACAGTTAGTGACTTGAGCTTTGAAAAATCCCAAACTAGTTTAACAAGTGTTATTCAATGCTGCATATCCCAAAACCAAATGTCCATTCTCCTCAGCTACAGCATAGTTTGCTGGCACATTGTATAGCAGCATAAATGTGGTGTTACATTGGCTAAGCACACGAGTGGCTGTGCTACAGTAGCTGCTACAGACAAAGCATTATTTTTAATGCTAGGTGCAGCTCTTAGTACTTCTATAACGTGTAACCAGATCCAGAGTTTTGTTCCTCTACATATATGTTCCTGCAAACAAGTATATCAAACAGATATAAGCCTGTATTTGCTGTGTTACAGTACTGCTGATGCTAACTGAAACATACAAGAAATAACACATTCTTCTGCTGACTAATGAAAAATGAATTAGTCAGCATAAAACAGACCTGTGCTTAACTTAATACACTCAGGGGGTTTTCTGTGAACTTAATCTGGTACCACCAGTAGCTTAGGGTTGAAAACATTGCCCTAATGTTAGCAAACTTTATACAGATATTGTTTGGCATTACAGAATAACTGAATGGCTCTGCTTGTGTTAATGGTACACTTTGTTTTAGAGTTGATCCTGAAGTTGTCCCTTATGGCCACAGTGGCCACTGTTCAACAAACATTACGATGGCTTGTTTGAAACCTTCACCTGGTAGAGTTCTTATCGCAGCAGCCAGGGTTCGATTCGAGCCCGGCCCTTTGCTGCAGGTCATCCCCTCTCTCCCCCTCATCCTGTCTCTCTCTTCAGCTGTCACTACTGAATGAGGCAAAATACCCCAAAATAATCTTTGACATTTATTGTGAAGCTGCTGCAGGAAATGCAACGTATTTATAACCAAGATTAGCAGTGCTTTGTCAGCAATGCAACTACTCAAAAAATAGGTCTACACAATATATGGATGCACTGGGTGCTATCTGGTCAGTGGATCTGTTTTACATATGGTTTCTCAAACTGTAGCTTGGCTCAGCACCAGTATCCCCACCTATATGGAAAGAAAAGCAACAAAGAGCTGAACATGTTTCAGAGAAGGTACTCAGGAAAAGAAGCTAACAAGCTAATAAGAATTCCTCATCAAATTCCTGATTCCTTAGTCCTTGAGGCTGAAGCTTTGTAGTCAGAATATAACATGTCAGATTTCTCCATGACTGCTTTTGTACAATTAGAAAAAGAGTGTTGTCAGCTAAAAGACGAGGACTCTATACAAAGAAGCAACAATGCATACAAAGGAACAAGTAATTCTTCCCGAGCACGGCTGAGCATGGTCTGTGTTTGTAAGGCCTCTTCATGAGAGCCTTTCATCCCCGTTCCTCAAAGGACACAATAAAGCTGTCAGTCAGTGTGTCAGTCAGTCAGGACGCAGCCCCAGTCTGTAATGCTCTTGGACTGGGATAGTCTCCTCTGGTGGATGCTTCATATCTGACATGAGCACTCTCACACGTTGATGGAGCTCCAGTCTCTTGCGATATTGCGACTGTGAATGGGTGGCAGAGATGACCCTTCTTTCCAAGTTGCTCAACTTCAAAATATGTGGCTCCGTCGCAGCAGGCATCTGCCTGGACGAGTGAGAGGAGGGGGCGGGGGAGGGGGGTTGCTGACACCTGTCTCTCCTAGGACGAGCCCGCCTTTGTGACGCGGGGTCCGGGTTGGCTGTCGGGACAGGCCCGAGACAGATATGACAGGGCCGCTGACAAGGGCCAGGCTGCACGCTGGGAGCAACACTGCAGTCCAACACAAACAAGACTTCGGCTCTCTTCACTGGATCTGCAGTGAGACCCACAGCTGGCAGCTGTGAAGCATCAGGCTGCCGTAGCCACTGGCTTCTCAACAATACTAATCACTGTTGCATGGTTGGACATCCAAAACACAAACACAGAAAATCAAATGCAGCTTTAACTGTATGTTAGTGGCAAAACGCTCCATACATGTCCATGCAAGACTTCAAACACAAGAGTGCTCTCCTCTGTGCTGGATCTGTTCATTATGTCAACCTCTCTTGGTGCGCTCATATTTCTGAGCCCCATTCCAAAGCAGACGCCTCCTAATTGTTATCAGGTCTGTGTTGAGACAATCTGAGCAGAGAGACGCTGATGACTCCTCACAAATAGCTAAACCCAACACGTTATGGATGTCTTGGTACCGCGGAGGGTGTGGAGGTATCGGCAGTGCAACTCGCCTTGCTCTCTGAGCACAGTTAGAACAATATGACAAATTGGCCTAGTTTTTCTTTTAATTAATCATGCCTTGCTGACAGCTACCTGTGCCACACATCATCATTAGTCAGACGAAGAGCAAGCCCCAGCTACATATGATAAGAGAGGAGGATACACCTCATCAACTAATGTTCCTCCAATTATTTTTACAGCAACAACGCAATCACAGAAGGAATACTTTACACCTGCATCTTCATAAGTGTAAGTGAGCTGATTTAGTTTTGCAGACCTGTCTCAGGATGGGGTTGAATGATATGACAATATATACCCTGAGATAATATAACTTTGTCAATGGTCAGAGAGTTTACTCTTTATACCGTTGTAGAACAGATTTTTATTTCTGGGTGTATTACCTTTTTTGGCTAGTGGCCCTTTACAGCCTAGCCATGCCAACTTGTGACCCCTTGCCAAAGGCTGTCAAAGATCTGATTCCATCATTTTAATAGTATTCCCTCAAATTTATATACTGACCCGACCCCCAGGTTGGCAAACCAGCTCGTTAGAACATTGTGGGTAATGCTCAAAACAAATAGCAGAACTGCTTTATGGCAATATTGAACATTTATTTATTTAATGAAGTATCGTAATTTGTCAGGTCACCTGCTGGATTAGTTTAAAAGAGACATTTCTGTCTAGTCATATTTGTCAATAGATTTTCTTGAACATTTGCTACATCACAGTATATTATACACTGATATTGTAGAATTTTATACATCTGAGGTTAAAATGTATTTCTGGATAATCTTCGACTGTCTGTGCTTATCGTAGTTGTGCACACAGTTTTTATGTATAAAATGAGGAATTATTTCTGACATTTTGGGAATGCACACTTCAGTTTTACCTCAAAATAAAGTGGTTTAAATTATCTGTCGAAACTGTAACCTGTACGATTGTCTGGCTCATGTTATTTTCCCCGTCAGCCTTTGTGGTAGTGATGCATCCGAGTTCCCAGAACTCAGCAGTTACTTTAGTAAGTATCATATTACCACAACAGAAAGTAAACCATGAAAAAAAGACCTAAAGTGTAATAAAGTGAAATTGTCCTTTAAAAAGCATCTAACCCAAAAAACAGGATCTGAATAACCTCTCTCTGCATCGCTATATTCGAACAGTTCAATTATTTGGACAACCATCTGTGTGCCTCCCTTTAGCTTCACGCAGAACGAAAGGATGAATTTAATTAAAGGGTAACACGTCCACAGAAATGCACGTGTGACAACAAAAGTCATTGTTGCAGTCCCTCACTGAGAGATGATGCTGCCTCTCAGGACTCAGGAAGCCTGCAGATGATTGACAGTTCCATCTTTATAGGGGCCATCCAACAAAAAGGCAGAAAAGGGGAGGCCATCCCCGCCCACTGTGCTGAATGCATTTGGAGATCAGTGGTGAGATATAAAAAAAGCAAAATAAACCATCGTGCAGACAAAAAAAGATGCCTCTCTCACACACAGATTCTCATTTATGTTCAGGAATAGCGATCCAAAGCAACATCTAATTGGATTCATGGTTTATCACAGTCAATTCAGGTTTTACCTTCCATGCAGGCATTTTAACAACTATCCATATGTTGTTTAATGCAAAGTATTTGGTCTGATCTTACTCATAAAGGCATAATTACCAGCTTCATAAGGCAATAAATACCTCGTTACATCCACAATCTTATATTCAGGAATCATGTGCCCAGGATGTGGTAGGTACAAATAAACACACTTTAATACTGTCTCGCTCACATTTGCAAAGGGAGGATATTTGAGGTTAGATAGACTACCTGCATGTGGAAAGGGGTTTGATGGATATCATCTGAAACATGAAAAAAAGCTGGTAGGGTAATAGCCTTCCTGAACTCACACAAATAAATGTTCCACAGTCTGTGCTGACATAGTTAAAAATGAAGAGAAATGTAGCAATGTAAAATTCTCTACAAGCTGTTAATATTTCATGAGTAGCCATTCTGACACTGTCAGTATATATACCTAATTTGTATGGCATGCAAGGAGATGAGAAGGGAAAAGATGGGGAAGGAAAGAAAAAAGAAGGAAGAGATGGGGAGAAATGGGAGAATTGGAAGAAGATATAGAATAAAGGTGGAAAAGTGTCTCCAAAAAGACTTCAGCGTGTGCCGAGCTGGCTGACAGTGAATTTTTTGAAAGTCAGCACAGTACAAAGAACATTTGAAATGGCCCATTTAACAGCACTGTACTCCACTCTCAGCCGATGCCACCATTTGCATACTTCATATCAGATGAAGATGGATGGTGAGAATCAATGTCACTGAGATGAGCGTTTTATCAAGGTTACGCTATCCTCCAAACTCCTAAAACCTCTTTATCTCATCTATGTTGTCGGAATATTAACTTATCAACACAATCTCTTTACAGCAGAGCCAGGGGCAGTGTGGATTTATCAGCAGGAATAGTAATGACAGGGTGGCCAGCTGGCTTTCAGAACCGCAACTAATGATTATTTTGATTATCAATTAACCTTCTGATTCTTTTTTTGATTCATTCATTAATCGTTCAGTCAGAAAATGTCAAAAGTGTTTCCTAGAGTCCATGGTGATGCTTTTGTATCTTTTAAAACCAACAGTTGGTCAATTTACAATGATATAAAACATATTAGAATATGTAACCAGCAGGTGTTTGGTAGTTTGCCTGATTAATGACAAAATTATTAATAGATTTACACTGAATAAATTCAATAAATCAATAAATCAATTAGTTGCCTAATAGTTCCAGCTCTACTGGCATTTAATTGTTGGATCTGGAGTGTGCCATTTCGACAATGACCTCCTTAAAACATCCCATCATTGCAACCTCCCTCCCTGCCCCCACTGTCCTCCATGCAATCAAGGGCAGGATCAATTCTGTTAGCCAGCTTCTCATTTTTAGATAATATGAGCTATATCAACATTTATTTTGTAAGTTGCGCTACATTCACGCAATGTTGGCAGAATAGGTAGAATAGAAAAAACACCCCATATTCTGACTTGTTCCAAGTGTTCACACATTATTCCAGCCCTAGTGCTAACTTAGGCACGAACATCCTAAATTAGTTTTGCTGTGTTCTGTATTTGTCACAGTACATTACCAAGTGAAACCAGATTCAAATAAATGTGTATAGCTCTGATAAAATGTGAGAAATCTATTGTATTAGTATTAATATTGTTTGTTATTTGGAAGAAACTGCCAGTGGAGGTGCATTAGATGCCACTTTGCCAACATGTCAACATGAAAATATGAAAATATGAAATTCAACATGAAAATATCAACGTGTCTGTTGACACGTTGATATTTTCACCAAGTGGGAGAAACTGTTGGTGTGAGAAGATTTTGCTGAGTTAGAGGCTGATGTGAATGTTTTTTTTCCTGCAAGTATTTATGGTTTAAACCATATATGAATTGAACGTGACATTTGCCAATCTACAAAATTAAAATGTTGGCTGTTAGTGTGTGTTGGTGGCTAGTAAGTGTTCATTGCATTGGTTTGCTAGAGAGAGAAATGTGACTCTATACCATTCAAATGTTAAGAAGTGAGTCTGTTTGCTGTACAGAATCAATCCAGCCCTGTACGATAGCAGTCATGGACTGGCCAACCGCTAATGCTGACAAATTATATTATAATATATATATTATTAGAAATGATAGTCAGAATCCCTCAGTTATACTTTCAAGCACGTCATCTGTGTTGTTTCACTGCTAAACATTAGGAGCTAAACAGACTGGCTTGGAGTTCAAGATACAGGTGAAGATAACTTCACGTAAAATACTGATTCAAATATTTGTTAGTGGTACATCACTGGTGATTCAAAGGGGTGTATTACTTACTTACTTATAAAGGGATTACTCTGCATCCATATGATTTGTTTAGTGTTAGTGAAAACAAAACTGTGTCCCATTTCTAATATATTATGTCCAACGGCAGCTCCCATGTCATTTATTTTGTGGACTCAGTGGTTGCACAGTTTTAACAGTATTGTTTATTTTCTCACTTATGTTTAGCAGTGGGCCCCCTAGAAAAGTAGTAATGGCCACATTTCACCCCCTCCTGGCTCAACCAATCCTGGCTCCAACGCTGTTCTAATCCCAACCTATCCAGCTCTGCAGTCCATGTTTTGTGAAACATCATTACACCTCTCTTGCTGTCAGGCTACAGAATCCTTCCCTTTGTCTGCATGATTAGCTCCTGGTTCCTCATTATGGAGGTAAGGACTGAACTTCCATTTCAAGCCTTTGTGATTCCTACCTTTACTTCAGTCCACTAGTCATAAAAATGTCATGGCAGCTATAGAGCACACGGGCCACACAGAGATCTAACAGGAATCCCACGCTCAGTGCCAAAGCCGACAGGGCAGATACGGCCAGTGATTGCAGTTCGGAGGTCGGTAAGGAATCTCTGCATGTGACTTTCCACATGCTCTCCCTTTCCAACGTCCTGACATCAGCCTGAAAAGTGACTGCAACCAAGTGCACATCCTCCATTTACTCTCTGGGTGTAATGTTGCACCGCAGAGAGAAAATGACAGACCATTTATAAAACAGGAAGAGGAGCTAACTACAGTAAGCATAAGCTATTTCTGGAAGAGGATGTCTGCAAATAACAAAGAGCTGTCAAAGTCTAACAGGTCCACAGTGAAAGAAAATCACTTAAAAAATAAATAAAAGGCTACGTCAGTGCAGAGAAACTCCAAGTTTTGTATCTGTGATCCCACCTGCTGCGACCCCTGCTGATGCTGCAGACGATCACACTCCACGCTTTAAGTTCCCCGCCACGTTGCTGGTGTCTGCGCTGGGAAGGCGTCCAAAACCACAATACATTTCTGCCATGGAACATTTGTTTCCTTTCGGGGGGGGGCACAGGGCCCCAACATGCTCCTACATTTTTCTGCTCTGCCACATTGCATGACAGTTTATTTTGGGAAGCGCAGGTTGGCACCTGAGACACAAAGCTGACAAAGCACTCGGTGTCACTTCAATGAGGCCAGTTGGTGCCATGACAATGCCGCTGGCCGTGCAATGCCGCAAGATGGACAACACTGCATTGAATATCTTGGCAAAGTAGGAAAAGAGGCATCAGCTGTTTGCACAATTTCATCCTCAGAGGGGAGGAAAGCAACACGCAATCTCTAAATCTGAGACTGTTGCAGGAGGGATTCCACCTCAGATTACTGACTGTGGATAAAATCTGAAGTGCTGTGATGGACTGTTCTGCTGATCTGGCTTTCACCCAGTGCATGCTGGGAATAGATCCAGCACATCTAGCTCCCTTATTAGGAATAAGTAAGTAAGATAATAAAATTTCAAGAGTTCATGATACTCACATGGATGGGCATCAGATATCAGAGATTTACCAACACCCCCCCACTGGAGTACAAGGCACAGCCTGTTACCTTCATTCACTGTGAATTTTGATTTTGAACTAATTACTTTACAGAACATTATTAATTTATTTGCACACATTTTAAGTGAAGCTATAATTTCGAATAAAAATATCCTGTCAGATCAATTTGATATCAGTGTTGGAAATAAGTTTGAAATAATTTCTAATAATAAAATCTCATGTGTTCACTTGAGATAGATTAACCTGACATGTGCATACCATGTTGCAATCACAGGATAACATAACAAAACATACAAGTGCATTTCCCACAGTCACAAGAGCAATTTAAAGGAGAAATGTCACTCTTTTGAGGAATTCACTATGTAAGGTAGGATATATTAAGCCACTGTGCCACCAGAACACCAGAAAATGTGCATTTAGATTTAGACAAATTAGTTCTGCTTGCATCACAGTTAAGATAACTAAGATAACTCCATCTGATTTAATTAATTCTTTGTATATGTGCACAAAATCATTAATTATGAGATTATGAATTTGTTCCTGCTGTGGAAAACCACCAACTCGAGTGAAAAATAACAAATTATCAGTCATAGTAATAATAGGAATTAAAACACTGATATTCTCTTACCAGAATCATAGTTTGTGTGACTCTAATGCAGATATAGACATTGTTTCATTTTAGTCATGTTTCTTAATAATCTTTTTTTTTTTTTTGCACCTGGTGGAATGAGATGAGTAGCAGTAGTGGAACTGCGGCCTGCAATTAGCTCGGCCAATTATGAGCCTTTGCTGGCTGCTTGATTTGCTCTGTGGGGAGGGCTGCTGGTGAGAGTCAGCTGATCAGCAGATGCCAGTCACAGAAATTAAAAGACAATGCATACATAAAACATGTAGTTCTTTAGAAAACACTGATGCGCTGGAGTTCAGTTTCCCAGAAATGGGTATTTATATTAAAATGCTACTTTCCAGAAAATGAAGTGTTGTATAAATACACTACTAGACACACACACTCAGAACTGAGCAGTGAATACATATCCTGTTTCTCATAATGCAGTGGCGACTGAGTGCAGATAACATTACTGACTGAAATGACTGCTTCAAAAACACACACGAACAAAAGCCTGTGTGCGCACACTTAAACATACCCCCCCCGCACACACACACACACACACATACACTCGTACTGTAAAGTGACAGAGCAACTGCTTTGCTGTGTTAAATATCAGATGCAAATGAAAAGAGAAAATCTATCATGACTCTAATGTGGCCTGATAGGAGGGGGCGCACTCTCCTCTGAGGAGCCGAGCGGTGTGAGGAGGGTGATGTATGGAGGAGCTGGATGAGAGGTGAAAAGCGTAGCGAGACTGACGAAGGGAGGGGTGGATTGCTGGGAGGGAAGGGAGGGGGCCACGCAGTCCTGCCAGACTCCTGAGAGCCCAGGGCAAAAGTGGAATAAATGTTGATTAGTGTTGATTTTGTCCAACGAGCACCAGGCAACTGACAGTGGGACTAAGCTGCAGCGAAAGGGAACCATTAATCTTGGTCTGGTTTAAGTAGTGTATATTAATTTGTGTCATTTCCACTACGTGGAGAAAGGCCTCTCTCTCTCTCTCTCCCTCTCTCTTTTCTTTCTCCCTCCCTCCAGTGTTTGAAAGCCGTGGCAGCCGAGCCTCTTTCATAGTGAATGTACAGTGGAAGCCTGGAGGTGGCGTCTGCAAGTAGCAGCAGGGGAAAGTGGAGGAAATGAGATTCCAAACACTACATTATGGAAAATGAACTCCTGGGGGGTTGGTATGGCAACCACATTCAAATGTGCCATTGCATGTTCAATTTAACGTGCATAACAAATTTGCAGACTTGATTAAATTCGTAACGTATTAAGAAGGCCGGTATAAAAAAAGGCAGACCAAACCTGCAGGGACTGAGATTGCAAAGAGCGCCTGAACGAGCTAAATGGCAGAACAGTGATATTTAAGCAGCGCGTTGAGCACAGGAGTCGACACTCAGGTAAAAGATTGAGGCCCCGTGCTCTTTTACAAGTCTACTTGGATCTCACTTCCATTCTGTAATCGCCACACTGGCAGCGCTGCTCCAAGCTAAACGTAATTTTTCTACAAACTACATTCCAGCAGCCTTCAGCGGAGAGGAAAAACATCTTTCATCAGTTCAGGAAATTCTGGAAATATATTCGTTAAAAATATAAAAGCAACACTGTGCTAGCACTTCTTTCTCACAAGGATGAGAGGAGACTATCACGGTAGAAAAACTTCTCCTGGAAAAAAAATAGATCACTTTCCTTGAACATGTGATGTCAGAGTTAATTAATAAATCGCAGCACAGTAAGATTTCTATAATTAAGCTCCTTAATATGATTAACATGTATCAATTAGGCGACTGACAATTTGCATAATGTACAATGTAACCACATTGTTCCATACTGTAATGGTATTAACACACCATTTACAATGCTGTCATTCACAGATGATTCTGTGATTAGGATTCTGCAGCAAATAGAGTAAAAAGTCAGCACATGCCTTGTGCCAGTTAATCAAAACCCATTTTTTCCACAGTCGTCCACATCCTCAGAGCAGAATTAAACTTCAGATCTTCCTCTCTCGCTCAGCGGATGATTAAGCAGAGAGATTGGGGAAACAGCTGTGGCGGCGAGCTTGGCATTTCTCTCTCCCCGAATGCTGCTGTATCAGCATCGGGGAGGAAGGATACGGGAGAGACAAAAGCTGCACGTCTCAGAGTCGTCGCTCTGTCCAGCCGAGAGAGAGACAGGCACGAGTAGGGAAGACCGGCACTGTGACGCCACGCTCGCCATCAGAGCAACTATGAGTCCCAATCATGAGTGATTTGTCACTTCATTCTGACACGAAAAACAATGAACAAAAAACGACGAACCGATTAATCAAGAAAATAACCCAGAGAGTAATGGGTAATGAAAATAAACATTAGCTGAAGTCCTTTTGTTGTTTATTTTCAATGTTGGTCATTTTTTCGAGCAGTTGATCCATCCCTTGGTCTCTAAAATGTGAACATGCTTCATAAATGACTTAAATAATAAATCACTCATCAGAATTGTTAGCGATCCATTTTCTGCCAATGGACTAATCCATGAATCGACTAATTGTATCAGCACTACGTTAGTCTGCATCACATTTGAAATGGTACCTGTTTACACGGTGACGTGCAGGGCTGAGCTGAGTTCAGCCTTCGTAATGCAAAAAGGCAGATGCCAAGAATCTGAATGGACTGACAAGTCAATGTAGTGTAGGCTTCCATGCACCTTCCATAATCAGACCTCTGGCTCATTTCATCCTGTCAAACACTACTCGGCTGCCCTCCATAAAACACCCCATTTTCACCCTTCAAAAAATAACATTACATCACTGGGCTAGTCATTTTTATAAATGAAGGATCCCCTAGGCTTGAAACCTTACACTACACAAACACGGGCCACAAGAAAGCTGGCCTTTTGTTGAGGTTGAGAGGAAAAAAATTAAACAGCAAGTCCGACCGGCACATTTACCGAGCAGCTCAGTCGAGGAGTGGTTTTGTTTGACACTGTTGGAGATTTATGATGTTGGTGAAGTGTTTACAGAGGTCAAGGCAACTCATTTTCTAAATCAGTTTGTCAAGCATTTGCTTATCTAAAGAGGCCTTTTCATCAATCATAAAAAACTGATGGTGAGAAAACAGTCCACCTTAAAAAAAGCTATGCTTTTACACAGATAGATTACATAAAGAAAGTGAAAACAAGGATTTAGTTGTGTCATTATTTTGATATCCATATCTTCCCCACCCTTTTAACTTAAAGTAAATTATTGGAAGAATAAGTTTTCATGGGCCAATAGCAGTGGAGTCAAATTGTTTGGATATATTTTTGGAAAGTCTTTGTGAGAACCTCTCGGTGTTGCTAGGACAAACTTGATGTTTGTACCTTTGCTCTACATTTTGGACGCATGGCGTAATACAAATAATATGCTTTATGCAATTTATGCTTTGCCTTGTCTTAGGAATGCCACACGTACACACACAGACTCGTGCACGGCGTCTGAGAAACAGCATTCCTTTGAAGTAAAAAAGACAACCCAAATAGGCCTGGAATAAAAAAGGGTCAAAAAAAGAAGAGAGAAAAATTGGTATTGGTTTAAACAGAGTGTTCCTTCCTTGTACTTTCCTCCCGGGTGTCGCAGCACCATTGTGCTTGTTTATACTGCACAATATTTTTGTTGGCCATCCCCTCACTTCATCCCTGTAAAAATACACAGAGTAGGTCAGAAGTTGAGGCCCTAGATCAACACTGGCATTGTGTCCTGCAGGTGCTGTCAGCCGCTCCAGGGACAGCCAGGGACGGAAAATATACACAAGCAAACAGCAGCGCTGTGGACACACACACACACACACACACACACAGTCTGCACTCAGATGGTACTTGGGACAAAGTTACAGCAGCTCAACTGCAGCTTTGAGGAGTAGTTGCTGTTGGATCTACATACCAGTCTACATTCACTGAAACATTTAAAGGTGGAACTGGGAAATTTCAACTGCTGGTACAAAAGAAGGAGATAGGAAGTTGTTTGTTTCCTAAGTGACATCAGTTTCATTACCAAAAAATAATAATAACAACAATAACACAAAATTAAATCCAATAATTTAGTTAAACAGCAAATTAAGTTACAACTAATGTTTTCTAGAATCTGTCAAAATGAATAATTAGGTGTAAGCTGCTCAAAAGTTGCATCATTTATTCTTTCATTTTCAGCCTTAACGTGCTGAAAGTGTAGAGAAAGAAAACCTGAAAGCCAACTGACCTCTCTCACTAAAACAGTGCCAACTTCAAAACAGCTAAAATCATGAATCCATTTCACAACTGTTATGTAATTCATATATATTACTAAAACTTAAACCAAAAACAAACACAATAAGAAATTCATTAATTCACCTCGTCAGCCACTTTATTATATTTTAATTCAATTTCAATGGAAGAGAGAACCACTAGAGGGAGCAACAAGCTGCGACACATTCTAAGAATTTTAGATAAGTTAATATTTACTTTTCGTTTAGTTCAGAGACATGAGCAAAATAATACTATTACTAATACTACAACTCTGGACTGTTTCACCAGTTCACCAGGAGAGTAAAATATCATGCAAAGTATTAATTATTAATTATCACACATATGTTCTATATCTGACAAGGGGACCCAATGAAGGAAAAGTTAAACACAACATTCGTATCATGACTTTTTTTCCTAATGGTGTTTTTTCGACAGACTTGGTAGATGGACATGGATCTTTTTAACACTCAGTTACTCTGAACTGTTCTGATCATGAAGATTTTTATACCATGGCAACAAGCAAAGAATACCAAATAGACTTAAGATAAACAGAAGACTTATTCAGAATATAAATATCCAAAAATATGCTTTATTTACTCCAAATGTGTGAAGGGATATTACATTTAAAAAAATGATTAATCTTAATTATTCCAGGATTAGAGAGACAGGTTAAACTGGGCTGGATGTGACATGTTTCTCACTAAAACCTACAACAAAGCTAACTGAATCAAATCAAAAACAAGCACAAGGTCTCCTGTGTAGAGCTCCATAAGCTGCACCTTGTATTTATAGGTTACCAGCTGAAAGAGAAAAGAATGGGTGTGCAGGCAGGAAGAGGTCCAAGTTACTTTGTACTCTCAGCAGAGCCGAACTTTGGATGAACTCCGAGAAGCGCCGGGGAGTAAAACACTATGCATAGCTGTGTCACTCCCCCTCCAAAAAACCTACCAAGACAACAAGGAAGAAGAGTCGAGCCAGCGGGCTTCAAAAGCCCCCCCGCTCCCTCCTGAGGCAGCGGCCGATTCAAGATAAACTGCCGGGCTTGGGGGTACAGGCAGCGAGGTGAACTTCAATGAAAACCTCAATGGAAGCACCAGGCGAGAGTGGGATCACACACGAGAAACAATATAAACACAGCCTGTCGACGCCGCCACAAAGGTCAAGTATGAGCAAGTGCAACTTCAGGGACAATGAAAACAATCTCTTCTTCATCCTGCATCCCTTCCATTTGATTTCATGCACTAATGAGTGTGAAGTACACAGGAAAGCGGCATGCTTTGGCAACTCAATATCTCAACAGTGTAAGTTCTGAAGAGTCCTATAGCCCATCAGTCTAAAGACAGGAAAAGAAAAGATGAGATGCACGCCATCAGTCTGAAGTGCACTGAATTCTATCTGTGCCAATTTCAAAAATGTCACGGGGAAAATGATTTAGAAACATGACTTACGCCTATGTTACGTTATTTCTCTCCTAGCAATTATTCTGCTGACATGCTCTCTCACAACTGCTTTAATAGAGACACAATACAGAATAGAAAGAGACGCGTTCACCAGACTTGACAGTTAACTCACAAGGGGAGACATCAACGTGCTTGTGACAATTTTTGCTCAATACTCTCTATTATGCCACAATAGCATCAAAAGACCTCATTCATATTTTGACACAATAATTGATAAGGACCGCTCAAGGTAATTGTCCACAGTTCCCATTGTGAAATAGTTAAAATGCGCCGACTTTGGAGCTCCAGGAGGAAACACGTCTTACATGTCAGTGAAATTTATATGGTGAATTGTGTTGTGACCAACATCAGGTTCTCCAATGTGAATTTGAGTGTGAATAGCAAATTACCCTTTGATGATAAAATAGCCCACACAGAGCTGGTACTCTGCCTCTACTGTGGATTTTTTTTAGCTGCATGCGCCATTAGTGGAAAATACTGTGTGCAGTATTGTACTCATTTAACCTGGTTAAGGAGTATTTCTTATAGACTGTATGGAGACAACAATGGTGCAGCGTTGAGTGTTGAGCTTCTCTTATTAGAGTGTACAATGAACATGAACGTACCTGTTTTTTCTTTGATTTCACACAAGACATTGAAAAGAGCTGGCTTCATTCTGTGACAGTTCAGAGCGTGTTTCCTGAAACAGAAAAGTGGCTTCATAAGCAAACCACAGACAAATATTACATCTAAAACCTATTCAGCCTCACAATTACTGGACAGCAGGGCTGCCTAGTATCATTTCTATTTTTTACTTTTTAGATAGACACTACAGTACAATAATAGGCACAAACAATATATCCCAATAGATTATTAACACCTGTATATGTAGGTACACATGCGCTCCAGCTTCAACATATATCTTATATATAAAGTAATGGGTAAAATATATTATTTAGTTTCATCTATTGGCCTGTGATTATATTGTGATTTAAACATGTTACAATTCACATATAAATTACTTTTCCAGAGGAATAAAACAAAACATTGAAAATGTCTAACTTTTGTCTGAATTTAATGTGGATTACACAACACGGATGAAACCTTGAATTGTGTATCCGAAGTAAGAAAGTTGCACTGCATTTGCTCACCACGCTGTAAACAAGCTGAACAGCCTGAACTGTTACTCTATAATTACATGTCATATTTAGAAAATAAAATATCCGCATCTGTTTGGTCTCGTGAACGCACCACGGCTGTATAAAGGTGTGTAAAGTGCGTCTCAGTGGGCGACACGTTGGCATGGCACAGTAAAGAGCCCCACGTTTATTTTCTCCTGCAGGAGCTGCTGTCGAGTTATTTAATTGGGAAGCAAACTAATGATTTGCAGGCATGCTATCGTCGTTTCCCGCTGCTTCTGTCGGCTTTTGCACAATAAGGCTGTGCAATGCCCTCACATTTAGACCTGCATCTAAACCGCACTGTATTGTACATTTTGAAATGTTTGCATTTTTTTGGTTTCATTTTTCTTTCCCATTCTTTTTAAATGTCTACCTAGTTTGCCGCCTCCTCCCGGCAGTGGGAGAAGGGGCTGGATCGGGACCTGTACCTGGCTTGGGCTTCGTCCAGACTTTGATCCGTGATGGTCATAATTTGCTGTAAAATGTCTCCAATGTCCTGTTTTCTCCCGTCGCCGTCCGATCCTCCGGTGCCTTCCTGCATATGCTGCGGCAGGCCGGGGTGCCCTGCCATGCCTACCCCCGTGTGAGAGTGCATCAACCTCGGCTGCTCGTCCATCTCTTCTGCTTCTCTTATCTAACTGTCTGAGGCGCTCTCGCGGCTGAAATCCTGCAAAAATACATAAAAAGAAAAAAAGAAAAGGGAAGAAAAATCCCGGTGGTGTTTTAATATCTGCGCCGCGCACCCACTTTTTTCCTCGCAGGGGCTTTTTGTGGCGCTCGCCGAACAGAAGGGGGGTGTCGGAGGGGAAAGCGGAGACACGAGCCCTCCTGCTCTCTGGCTGTCTCTCTCAGCTGGTCGGAGCTGAATGTGAAATCTGATCTGAACTGCTGCTGCCTTCACTGGAGTAGGGCGTGCGTAAAAAAGAGAGAGGCTGCTGGTGTCTTCTACTACCAACATGAACTAGGACACGTTTTGTTGTAACGTGGCGCAGGGATCCAAAAACCCACACTTGCTGCCAGATTACAAAAAAATGTGTCTGTGAGAAATAAGAAGTGTGTGGATTTATTTTCACTCACTCCATCCTCTTGCTTTTGTCATGTACAGTGCAGGCAGGGCAGGCAGCAGCACAGCAAAGAGCGTGAGAGTCAGACTCCGCCTACGCGACATGATTGGGAATATAAGACCATTTAGCCCCACCTTGAGGTGCCTCTCGTGAAACGTCGATCATTCGACTGTAAAGGTGGGATGCAGGGGAGAAGCTGGGAGATGTGGCTGCTGCCTCACAAGCATGGAGACGGCAACACGGTGATGAATAGAGTCTGAACTCCAAATAAATAATAGTGGCTGACACAAGAGGTCTGCTTTAGTCTCCCCTCCTGACCTGAGGAAGAGCCCCCGCTGGCTCCCCAGGAGACCATTTCATTGCCATGCCTGCCAAGATACAAGGTACACTAATCAAAACTATTGGCCAGGCCTTTCATTTGTTATAGTTATTAGAAAGATAATGTGATTGAAGATTTATGGCTAGAAAAATCCATCCACTGATGAGATGCGTTCTGAAAAACACCTTTGACATATTGATATTTCATTTGGATCTCACATGATATTATGAACATGGGGTTTTTATGTTGCAGTAGGCAGTGGCACATAGACTTTGTTCATTCATTTTCAGGTATGTTGCAGGGCTCCGCTTGGTTGACTTTGGCAGGGTCCTCCTAATGTAAGGCGGTGACCCATGTTGCGCAGCCAAGCAGCAAGGCCCGAGTGTGTCTGGCCAGGCTGAAAAGTGCCCTTCAGGCCCAGTGCTGCCTCACTGCCGCTGCTCCCCTCCACCACCGAGAGACATTCAGAGGGAAGAGAGGAGGAGGAGGAGGGGACGGAGGAGGGAGAGGGAGAGGGAAAAAAGCTCCTACGTGTAGCTAAAGCATGAACAGTGCTGTGCAAATGATCAGCCTGAATGTATACCTGTGTGACACATAATACGGAACGTATGCAAATACTTAAGAGTGTCAAAGTGTTTTTTGGGAGCAACTTCAAATTAAACCAGAGTTCAACGAGACGTTGATGACTGCTGCCTGCAATTTTATTTTCCCTGCTATGAATTTATTTTGATGTAAAAATTCCACTCTGTAAATGAGGCCCATCTGAACCAATGCCTTGTGTTTTCTTGTGAACAACATTTCAATTTACTTTCAGTGTTGCTCACCAAAACACTTTGTGGTTGTTTTTTTTTTACCTCAATGTTTTTACTGCATTTGTTGGTACATTGCTTCATTTCTTGGTTACCGCCACCTGTAGATCAGTGAAAGAACGTATGTGTATCGCATCAACAGCAATACAGGGGCTGGCTTGCAAGAGTAATGCTCCACAGAGCTACTAATGATCAAACACTCCACAGGGTGCAGTTAAATATTCATGAGTAAATAAACAACAATCAAAGTTTGGAAGAAAAAAATATTTAGGTATTATTTAGTGAGAATTTAACACTCAAAAACGTAGATGTTGCTAAATCCTGATTGGTGCACTAAAGTACATGACATCATCTTGTTCCAACTGAGGCCCACCCACTTTGAGAGGAGTGAGAGGATCACAGGCAAAAACACAAACACAGAAAAGTATCTTAACATACTCGAAACGGTTAAAACTCTGATAGAGAAGTGTGTGCTTGTGTCGGAGCCCACGGCTCATAGTCAGGCCAATTGAGAAAATAAGTTTTCAGGGTCTTTAAATGACAATTTGAGGTTGAAAGGCTCACACATTTTGAAACACCAGCACACCAGTTCGGAAGCTTGAGGTCCTGATAAGCGACAGGCGGTATATGCAACCACTCCAGAATCAAATGAAAGCCACTACTTTACCATCTTATTAAGGCTGTTCCATAGTTAAACATTTCCTGATTGATATTAAACTATTTAAAAATCATGAAGCTGCAGATTTTACTTCCTCACAATTCAAAATATACAACTGGGATACACCCATTGTAATTCCTCCGTACAACTATTAGCATATTTGAGTTTGAGGTGTAGTGGCAGTGACATCTCAGACTGCCTTCCTAAGCCTCAGGTGGAGCCGCAGTGCAATCCTGGAGTTAGGTAGGCTCCCTGTAGGAGCTCCTGTGAAGCACCGGCTATGTAAATTGGGAGCAGAATATGTATGATGGATAATGGTAAGTGTGCTAAGTTTCCCTGCCATCTGCTCAGTAGTAGAATAATGAGAATACCTGAGGGGCTCTCTGTTACACCAACATCCATATGACTCTCTAACATCTGCTAAGTTACGTTAGCAGGGCATTTAGAAATCTAAATATATGCTGATACTTTCAGGCTACATGGCAAGGCAAACAAATCACAGAGCTGGCAGTGATCTTCATCCATTCATTTCCAGGCTGATGTATGATCAGCCACTCACTAGTGATAAAACAGGAAATGCTTATAGACGTCCTGTAAATGCTTAATTTGCAGCGGAGACATAAGTGATATATTATGGAGCGTGGTGCTAAATACACGAATTTCCCATGCCAGAGTATTATCCACTCTAGTGGGATAATGTGATAGCGTCACAGTTATTAAAAGTAACAAAGACAGATTCTAACAGCAGTGGCAAATATAGCGCCCAGGTGTGGGACAGAACAGCAGCTTGGCCCTGACACCTCCACACTGTAGATCCTCCAGAGCACTGGTGCTGTGTAGTGGACAAAACGTGACTGGATATAAACCATATACATTTAAAAAGATTTTACATTCTGGCCTAATTAGTTTTACGTTAAACATGCAGTTAAACCATTGCATGGGTTGTCTCAAATGTATGATTGGCTGATCTGTGTCACAGCGTAGTGAAAGCCTACGTGTCAGTTTCAGTTTTTTTAAATTGTATCATTTATTTATTGATACATTCATATCTGTGTATCATTTTATCAATTTTAGTTTCTGAACAACATATCCTTTGCAGGGTTGCCAGAGGCCTTAAGCCTGTCCCAGCATGCACTGGGCAATAGGTCAGGTACACTGTGGACAGGTTGCTAGTCTATCACATGTGTAAACCCATTTACACGTCATTTTAATTGTCTTATATCTGGCTAAAATCCAGATGCTTTTTGTTTACACTTAGCCACATAATGCCCCCTGAGGCAAATTTGTGATATTGGGTTATATAAATAAAACTGACTCGACTTGAATGCATCTCTGTTAGCCAAATCGTAAATATGTTTGCATCTGTTTTGGTTTTCCCAGACTACATGCAGATCAAGTTCATCACAACTCCAGCCCAAAGAAGCTGCTTGCTAACAGCTAAAAACACCAGAAGAAGAACAATGTTAGCAGTTTAGTCACAACAATATCTATTTATTTATCTAGGTAGCTAACAAATTGCTGTCAACTAACACTTTGGTGACTTCCATGGATGGACTACAGCTGAAAGAAATGTCCTGCTTGTCTTCAGAGGTCCAGACTCATGCTGCTCCCCAAGGTTAGTGTTAGTTGTATTTACACTTTACACGTGGCGTGTTTAATATCAGATATCTTATCTAGAAGTCACATGGGCTGGTTAAGTTCAAGTGTGGCACTACTCACAGACAAACACATTCACACCTGCAGGCAGTTTAGTGTTGCCAATTCATCTAACCTGCATGCCTTCTGTTTTCTATTCCTCAATTAGTTTGAACTTTATTAATTTACTCAAATAAGCTAATAAGTCAAAATTTGGTACTCCATACAGGGTGGTGTTTTTTCCTTTTTGATTTAGAAACAGAATTTAGACATCATAAAAACCAAAAATCCTGTGGACACATTGACTTAAATTCGGTATTTGAGAGAGAGGAAACGGAGAGAGCCATCACAAGGTCTACACGTGTTGGTCATGTAACTTATTCCTATGTGGTACAGTGCACTAGTAGTTTCTTAAGGTGCATTATACTTATATATTAACATATATATTTCAGTTCTGTAGCACATAAGTAGAAGCATGAATTAAAACCCTACTGAATAGTGCTTTGGAATAATCTGTTTGAAAATGCATTCAAACATTCAACAGGCCTGAGAAGTCTCAGCAGAGCGTTGGCCAGATATCTACACAGGAAAATCACAGAGGGCAACTGGAGGACGACAGGACAAGCAGCCAGAGGTGGGCTGGTTTCCATGGCACCTGAGAGAAAGACCTTTCTACTCCAAGCCCCGGGTCACATCATGTGATGGGGTTGTGCAGATAAATCCTCCCTTTCATCCTGCACGGCTTTTGGCCTGTGTAGAGGCAGCACTAATGGAACGGATTCATACACATAACCCTCCCTTTGATTCTAATATGTTTGGACTGAGAAACTAATGCATGGGCGCTCCATGTCTATTCTGTTTTCAAACATACAACACAGCTTATACTGTATGTACAGCAGCCACTGATCAACAGAGCTGTTTCATTTTCATAGAATTTTATTAAAAAAGGGGTGAGTCAATATCTACAGAATACCTGTGTTTTAAAAAAGAATTTTTAAATATATAAAATCTTTGGCCTCTGGGTAACACAACCTATGAGTCACAATGGCTACATGTGAAATTGACCTGGCAATAAGCAACAGTAGCGGCTTTACTAGATGCTTTCTTTTTATGTCAGAATATGGAGTGTGACTTAAAGGCTTTGAGATGCAAACATGTGCCCTCACCTAGCAATCCTTGAAGGTTTTTTACATTAGAGTATGATACATTCCTGTGGAGACAATCAGCTCATCTGCCTGAACAGTCATTCATTCTTCTGTACAAACCATAAAGTCTACGGATGCAGATACGACAGACAGCAAGTTTGAATGCTTTTATTGGATAGCTTAAAAAATGTAATGTACGAGTTTTTAATTGCTCACTAAGTCATTACTGCTGAGTAGAAAATAAGGTCTTTGAAGACTGGGTATTTCAAAAGGGTTGTTTCTAGCTGCCATGTGTGAGCAAGCATTACACGAAGATCCATGGCACAGGCTGGTTTGAGCAGAGTGAGCACCAGCGGAGTACATTCAGGAGGAGGCCTGAATGGATCAATACATCACAGAACAAAGGGGAACTGTGCTTCAGCAGGGGCCCCAGAACAAGACAGGTCCATTGCTCAACCACTGTCACAGCAGTGTATCACAGGCATCTCACATGCATCTCACAAAACAAGGATAAAGACAGATGTGAGGATGGGTGGATAAACTGAGAAAACTTGGGACAAAACCAGCAGATAGACAGATACTCCTGTGACAAACAGAGCTACTTTGGCTAACACAGTTAATTTGTTATTTGACAGTGTTTTGTAAGTGTTTATTATAACATTTTATTGTATTAGAATTAAAGTGTGTTTTAGCCTTAGTAATGTGTTACAGTAATACTTTTATTCACTGATAAGTAGTGTAAGGGATTACAGTTTCATATATGGTGATTACATTACAGTTAGTAACTGTATTAATGGTATGTTACTTTGACATTTTGGGGACCTGCTTGTTTGCTGTTTTACCAGGATTTGTTAGAGACAGGTGTCAGTTTCATTCTCTGTGTAGTGGAGTGACTTGTCCGGGGACATGTTAACGCCCGGCCAAGAAATAGTCCGTCACATAAACCCCAATATTTTACACTAATTAGTTTTACTGGTGCTTGTAGGTGGATTTTGTAACCCTTGGACATAGCTGTAGCCTAGCTGTTTCTTTGGGCAAAGCTAAGCGAACATGCTGATGGCGGTAGCTTTAAATTTACCACACAGACATGAAATGTATCAAATCATAGATGACTAAAGGCCTTAGTGTGCTTCACTCGAAGTTGGCGTATAATGTATCGTAAATCTATGTCTAAAGGCAAAAGCATTTATTCTTTTTCTGAACGACCATACTCGAGGGCGTGGCAAAAAGCCTGCTCTCATAGTGTCCCTCTTGGAGAACCTCATCACCTCAACAATCTCGAACCAAAAATTCTGTGTCTTTTGCTTATTGTCAACACGAAAAATCATACAAAAGGGGATAGTGCACAGTCTGGACGGGCTCTTTTTGAAAACATTCGTGGTTACACTCTTGGTTGGACACAGGAGAAGTGAAGGAAGTAGTCATGTGAATAATGAAAAAGAGAGCTTTCACACACCTGGCCCACTGCTGCATTAAATGAGCTTGATTGTTAGATAGTTACGGAAGTTAAGGAAAGGTGTTTCCACGCGATGATAGACGATCCGACAAGCACTTCCTTTGACGCATACTAAGACCTTAAACTGTCACAAACTGTAGAATTAAAACTACATTGCAGTGGCTCAAATCTAAAATAAACTACATCAGGTCATACATAGAATTCCTCTATTTAGAGCAAGACATTAAGCTGGGCCTGATCAGTTCTTTTCCACCTGACCAAACCTTAATGCGATAGATACAATGTCAACCCATTACATAAAGGTTACTGACAGTCTAGTTACCCTTCACACACCAGCAGCTGCATGCCCTTTCTCTCAGTCATTTTAAGACATTTCTTTTTTTTTTTTTAGCTACCTGTCATATTTCTTACAATATTGTTTACTTCTCATGTCAATGCAGTTCTGGGATTTTTTCACAACACCTTATTCTGTAATCAGTGAGTTATTATAAAAGGGAAAAGATCTCTGAACTGAATTTTGAAGAAGCCACTCCTTTCTTTTAAATGTAAATCTAACCTGTTTAATGTTTGTGCTGGTTGGCTGCTGGAGACTTAAATAAAGCTATAATCAAACCCCATGATGAATTAAGAGGCAAGTGTTGACTCAGCGTTTTGTTGCCCTAGCGATCCATTGACCCTGAGGGCCAGCAGCGAGAAAATTGAGAAATGCTTGTTTTAATGCCTATCCAATATATACGGCATCTACCTCGAGATGGGGCTGTGCAATCAACCACTAATCCATTAGACAGAGATGTTTTTCAAAGATTGACGCGTTATTGTGCTGCTGTCTGCACTGGCTCACGTTCAAGGTTAACCTTTTAGAGAAGCCTGATTGTTGCTAGAAGGTTAAACAACACATTAACATGCATTAAAATATTAAATTATGGCTCCATTTACTATATGAGAGAAAAACAACAACATAAAAAAGGCTTTTAAAATTATGAAGGCAATTGATAAAGTGGGTGGCTAGCACAGGCATTTACTCTGGGGGGAAAACGGGGTTGTGGAAGTGAGATGGTTTTCAAATGGGCAGACCGGGTGCAGTTCTGGCAGAATGAGGGCTCCTTTTATTGCCGGGTTAATGAACTGATGGCGAGGTCAAGTATTGAATCCCTTGCAATTAAGGTGACTTTTCCCATAAGAGCTGGCCAATGCGCAGGATAAAAACAAATTGAAACAGCCTTCTCCCTTGCTGACATTATACTCCATTTTTTTGCAGCAGGGTGCAACGCAATGGAGCCTCTCAAAATAGCTACAGTCTGTGGTGGTTACATGTGGGCTACATCTATCTTTCAGAAAGAGTAAACCCACACTGCAGGAGGCCAGAGAGAAGCCCTCCTCTGTTGTAGTATATTGACAGTGGGAGGACTCTGAATAAGTGATGCCTCCTGTCTGCTTGAGTGAAATACAACCTCAACCTTGTTCCAGAGGATAAGCAATTAACTAATCTGAATGCTACAGTAGAGCTACAGTTGGAGCACGTGCTCCTTCCCTATCTCATCCATTTAAGTAATTTAGGGATGGTAGAAGCCTTCCCATTTAAAATATTATAAGGAAGCAATCCCATCATGCACATCTTCACCCTCAATGTCCTATCTTGTGCTGTGTCCAATGAAATGTCTCTGACTGACAGTGTTTCCTTTCTAAGGGTCCCACAGCACACTGAGTTCAATTTACTTTGTGCAGTGCAAATAGTGGCCAGGGTTAAGATGCACATATCTGAAGCTGCAGCGAGGTTTGGAGGAGAAAGAAAGACGAGCTCAGAGGGGGGTGGAACAAAAGAAGAAGGGATGAAAGAAGGGGGAAGAGAAGACAGGCAGAAAGACAGAGAAGGAAGAAAGAGAGGAGACCCTGTCACTTGGAATCACCATCACGGAGCAGGTGAAGAGAGATAAATGTCAAAGGACTCTCGGCAAAATAAAACAACAACTCGCCTGCACTCATCCAGGCAAGCACAAGTCAGCCACAGTTCGTGAGTCTCCTGGCCTCTGGTCTAAATAGACACACGGAGACACAGCAGAGGAAAGAAATCCATAAATCCCAATGCAAAGAAGAATCGCAAACAGAGGGCAGAAGGTTCGAATAATATAGACTCACTTAACATAAGCCATTCAATAGCTTAACCCTAATTAATGCTTGAGTGTATTGCTGTGAATGAATGTACAACTCTCAACCATATCTTAGGATTTCAATCTTCTGGTTCTGAAATGTTTATTTAAAAAGTAGAGTTTGAATGAAAGAAATAAGTGAGGCATTATACCTGGAGAGGACACCTGAAAGTGCAGGAAAGGCTCCAAAATGTGGTCTAGGTCCCATGTGTGTGGAGAGTGTCACAGCTGCAGTGTGACAGGTCCTCCTGCAGGCCCTATTCTCACAAACACTCCGAGGCTGCTTTTATTAATACTCCCCCCCACCAAAAAAAAAAAAAACTGAGAATAGAGCCAGGGCTCTGGAGCCAAGTAGCTGTTGCTGGAATTTTTCTGGCCTAATTTGCATTAATAAAGAGGCTGTTCCTTGTCGGAATGTGTTTTATCCAGCTCAAAAAATCCCTGGGCGATCCCTCTCCGTAGAGCACTGGGAGAATCCGACTGTCAGAGCCGACAAGACAAATGAATCCTGGTGTCAGCGCCGAGTGGCTCCGCGTTGACAGATTGAGAAGAACTGTCCCTCTGTCGACAGGCATGCTTCATTTTCAAATTAATAAATCTGAATAAAATATTTTACCCTTCATTATGAGTGCTGCCGCTGTGACAGCTTTGCTGAACAGGGCTGGGATGGGGATGGTGGGGGGGAATTGGGGAGGGGGAGGTTGCTGCCAGTGAAAACAGCTTGCACCAAATCCACCTGGGCTTATGCTGTGTATTTACAATGTTTGCATGTGTGTGTGTGCATGTATTTATGTTGTGTAGGTGTGTGTGTGTGTGTTTTTTTCTTTGCGGTTTGTCTTCTTTTATGCATATGCACATTTTATGCGTTTTCCCATTGATCCTCCGCTCGCACATTTCCCGCTCAGCGCGCTCCCTGAGCCCCCCGTGTTCTACCAAAGAGGATGGGACAAACAAAAATAACTAGCGCCGCTGCGGTACACTAGTGATAGATTCCTCACATATTCCCCCCTCACACCTGTATAGCCATATGGAGACACGTCAACATGGCAAAAATAACTTTTCAATGAGACCGTTGAGCAGGATGTAAATGCTGAATGTAGCTTTTGGCTAATACCAACAAAGGAAATGTGTTTCTTTACTTTTTCTGGCAATGTCAGGTCAAATGTGTTCTACATGTGATTTGATTTTAACCACTTAACAATTCTCTCTTCATTCTCCAAACTACCGTGGATCATGTGCAAGTAAGTAAACAAGGATTGATCAAAGTCAAGTGTTTAGCAGTGAATGAACTGAGGAGTCTCCTGGCAAAATAGTGTAGATGCTGACTGACAGATTGATGGGGTGAAAGACATAATTGCTTGAGATGAAAAGGAGTAGAAAGAGGGGGGATGTATAAATATAACACACAGGACTCGTAATCCTGCAATATTACCCCTCCAGGGTGCGAGAAGAAGGCATAAAGGAGCATGGTGGGTTGTATCCAGTCAGTCATTCTGGATACTAAATTAATATGCAACAGCAAACACTAATATGCCCTTTGAGGAGGCCCGGCATATTGTGCGAGACTTTAAGCTTGTGAAGTTGCCTGAAGGCAAATTCCTATGAATAACATAAAATACAATATCATGCTCTGTAAATTGTGGTAAATTTTTATGGGGCTGTGTAGCCTGTCAGTTGCCTTTTGCTCTCTTCCGCTGCCTACTTTTGTAACACTTTTTTTTGGTAACACAAATTTCATAAAAATGATAGCGTAATGTAATATTAGCTGGTATGAAATGTGAATTGCTCATAATTTAGCCAAAACCACTAGCAACAAGTAAAATAATCAATATATCTCCAACTGATGCAGATTTAAAAGATTCATAAGGTTTATAGTTATTAAAAGAATGCACACTACATAAAACCAGTGCACTGAACACTGTAGTGATCTGTTTAATGCCAATGTGTTTCTGGTCATACCCTTGTGATTTCTGGGAAACCATGTAGGCAAAAACTACACGGGAGCCATTTCTGAAGGGTATCACATTTCCTTTAATCAGCGTACAATCCAGCCAATTAATTTACACCAGCGGACGTGTATAATAATGACAGGCAGCACAAAGGACATGTTTCTCCTTATGTATTCCTTCAATATTTAAAGAAGAGTGCATGTTTTTGGCAAGGCTACGGCAATGCGTGTCAGTTAAACATCTTAGACGTCAGCCTTCCCTGTGAACATCCCATCATCAAAGATGACATTTCATCAACTAACTCAATAAATAATAGAAGACGGTGCCTGCCATTTGAACCTTGGGTGACAGCATCTGAGGAAATTGTCACCCTGTAATTTTTTTTCTTATGTCTTCTGTCATCTTTTATTAGAGTTATCACCTGTACTTGCAAAGTCCCAAGTGTACAGTGTGTGTGGTTACAGTAAAACTGTATGTACATTTAATGCAGTTACTTTTAAATTACAGCTGTAAAGAGTGGAAAGAACCCTCCTTAAAAATATCCAATAAAGTAAAAACTATAGTAATATTTAAAAGACACCCATTGACTCTGACTTGATATGGCATCCTTGCTTCGACCATACATAGATGGAAATCAAGTAAACAGGGCAGACAGGGAGTGACAGCACTGTATTTGTGATCTCTTTCCAGTGGACGGGGATTGTTAGTGAGGGAAGCGGAGAAATGTGCAAGCCCTAATACCTTATGGCAACTCATGCTCAACTGATAAGACAATATTTCATGTAGGGTCAGTGCCAATAAGGAGCCTTTTCAGCACCACAGAGATGAATAAGGACTGACTGTAAGATCAAAATGCCGGCTACACACACACACACACACAGTCCTGAGAATGTAAAACACGTGGGAGGGATCAAGAACAGCACTTACTGATGCTAATGTAAACGATCACACACTGACTGAGAGGGTGGAATCTGGTCAGTGTGTGTATAGTGATGCTGACAAGACTACTGACATAACAATGGCGTGCTTTGTTGTGATGTAGAAAGGTGGAAGTATTATACACATGCAAGTGCGACTCTTCAGGGCCCTCCCTAAAAAACTGCTTTCATTTAGACATGGCCGCCTCTCTCTTGGCACTGTGCATCAGCTAAATTTAATGATGCTGTTTTTATGGGATTGTTTGAGTAATGTAACCTGTTATTTCAGCCTACTGTTGATTTAGATTAGGAAAAAATATAGGTCAGGGCTGAGGTAGAAAGTCTGTTTATAGTAGCTTCTAAATATATTCCACATCGTTTCAAATGGCATGGGGCATTGAACAGATTTCTATGCAATATCATCTCATAAATCCAAGATTTAAAGCTACAACACTGGCTGCTAGCCCATTCGGTATTTAAATTGTTCAAAAATCACTTCTTTATAATTAAAGAGTAAATTAACACCATAATGAAAAGAACTGTTTCAATTACCTCTAACTGATAAAAGTCTGACCACACCCAGGAACTCTGTTGCACCTATAACCGCAGCCAACAGTAATGTCACAGTTTACTGACATCCCCTGGAATACCAACAGCCAGTATCAAAGCAAAAGTGGTCCAGTCAAGGAAAACCGGTGAACTGGAACAGGGTCATGGCCAAGGCTCATTGATGCTCGTGGGGAGCAAAGGTTGGCCCGTATGGTCCGATTCAACAGAAGAACTACTGTACCTCAAACTGCTGAAAAAGTAAATGTTGGCCGGGTGTGTGTGCGTTGCTTACCTGGGGAAGACATGGAACCAGGATGCACTATGGGAAGAAGGCAAGCCGGTAGAGGTAGTGTGATGCTTTGTGCAATGTTCTGCTGGGAAACCATCGGTCCTGCCATTCCTGTGGATGTTACTTTGACACGTATCACCTTTCTAAACGTTGTTGCAGACCACCCTTCATGGAAACGGTATTTCCTTAAAGGCAGTGGCCTCTTTCAGCAAGATAATGCGCGCTGCCACAATGCAAAAATGGTTCAGGAATGGTTTGGGGAACACAACGACGAATTCAAGGTGTTTACTTGGTCTCCAAATCCCCCAGATTTCAATCCAATTGAGCATTTGTAGGATGTAATGGACCAACAAGTCTGATCCATGGAGGCCCCACCTCGCAACTTACAGGACTTGGGAATCTGCTTGGTGCAAGACACCACAGCACACCTTCAGAGGTCTGGTGGAGTCCAGGCCTCGATGGGTCAGGGCTGTTTTGGTGGCAAAAGGCAGATCTAACACAATATTAGGCAGGTGGTCATAATGTTATGGCTGATCGGTGTAAATAGGCGTACAGTACCATTCAAGTGAATGGGAAAGTGTGTCCAAACTTTTGACTCATTAAATACTTTAAAACACATTAGGTTGTTATAAATGGATCTCAAATTCACATGACAACCATAATTACTGGTGTGATGAGAATTTTAGAAACTAAAAATGCACTCAAGAAACCCTTAGAAAAAAATGTTAGATTGCATTTGGATTTGATTAGATATGTAATGTGATCCAGACCCTGCTTTAGTCTGGATCTGTTTCTGTGTACTGATAATTGGATTACAGGCTAAGGAAGGGTTAAACCTATAAAGAGATATACGTACCTCGGCTGTGACCCCTTGCTCTCCAAGGTATCTTCCCTGTGCAGGATTCTTATTCAACTTCAAACTGACAGTGTTTTTAATCTTTTCTTTGCTTCTCTCCTGGAGATTGGGGAAACAAAAATCAATACACTGTGGCAGGTGATCTAGAAGCCTGTGAATTACAAGGCCTGGATCCGGCCGTGCGGCCTGCTCGGCAGCCTTGAGCGGGGGACCATGGGAGTATCATCAGAGACCAAGGGGAGGTCACAGGTTCAGGTCAGGAGCATGGGAGAAAAAACAAGGTATTTATAATAATAGGAAATAAGTTCCACGTTCCACCAGGGGAGCCTCGAATCTTCTCTCTTCAGTTTTTTTTCTTCCTGAGAATAGTTGTGGCCTCTGTACCGCTTTGCCCACCACACTTCTCTCCAGACTCCCTTTGGATGATATACTGGGCGTGAGCCTGTGATAATGCACACACTACAAATCTGAGCGCAGAACATATCGACACCCGGGTCTGTCATTATCTGTTAATCACGCTGCTGACGTACGTTTCAATCCAGGCTTCCTGGCAGCCCACCAAGCTACATAAATGACCTCAGATAAATCTACAAAGCACATACTTTCATCTTAATTCCAGACACTAACCAAAGTTACACACTAAAACTCATCATCCTGCTTATCAGGGCAGATGCAGGTAACCTACAAATATGACAGACTATAAACTAAACATGGGAAATGTGAGTAAACCTAATTCAACAAAAGATAAATTAAGGTCGACTGTTGAGCAAATTGTTATATGGTTGTACTTCTGACTAGAGTTAAGGCAAGATAAGCCTTTTGTTGTACCCCAGTGGGGAAATTCGGGTGTTGCAGCAGCGCAAAGATAGAAATAAGTACAGGTAAATAGAATTTAACAAACAAAAAGAATAGAAATAGAAACTATACAAGAACAGTTAAACCCAAACTTACAAGGCAAGTAGTAGACAGAGTACCCACAACCAGTGTTGTACGTAAACTAATAATGCAATTCTGTAGTATTGTATCTGACTGGATACTTCAAGTAAAGTGATGTAGTGGTGCGGTTAGTAGAATCAAGGTCCGAAAAGTCCCAAAATCTGTGATGTTTGAGTGATTGCTGAAACGAGAAATCAGATTTCACCCCTCAAGTTAAATGTTATTTCTTTGTGAGGAGGCTTTAGCAAAATTGATTAGACGCAGTTAATGGTTCAAAACTAATATTCCACTTGACCATTATATTACCACATTGTTATGTCTACCAACTCCACCTCTATATGACGTGAGGAAAACTATTTTCTGAAATTGGATTTTAATGCCGACTGCTGCTGTTTCCAACTCTACGCTACAGAAGCTGAATTTAGGAAATATGGTCAATAAATGACTAGATCGAATAATTGTAATATTAATCTGAAAAAATGGGGACAATTTTCCAAAAGTTGCCAGTTGTTTGGGTACACCTAGCTACACCCAGTACAATCCCACACAACAGCCCTGCAATAAATCCCATTTTTTTGAAGCTTAGTGCATCTGTCTGGGAGGATGAAGGAAGACCCATTGCATTCAATTTTGTAATATAATTTAATTTGCTTTCAATTACACTTTGTGTGTCCAACAAACAGTGGTTGTCGCTAAAATATTCACTGGCTCCATGGTACAATCAGTTAATAGATTTCCAGAAATCTTGTGACTTTCTGATTCACTGACTGGACTGTGATTAGAGCGACTCCTCACCCTGCATGTATCTGTGTCATTGCACAGTGATTCATATACCCTGATGTCATCTTATGTTTGGACATTAATACAGTGAAAAAAACATATTGCTTTGTAAACACCACATCTTCCACATCACATCAAACATGGAACCATTTGAGATTTAATATTTTCCCTCAGCAAAAATAATGCCTGATTAATTTCTGCTTGAGCGTCCAGCCTTAAGCACTTTGATCAATATGTGTGCAACTACCTGCCAATGCTGGACTGACTGAGTAATTAGCCAATGTGCTTGGCGGGCCTGACAGGGGTAATGAAGTCACACAGGCTAAGAGCTGCCAGGAAGAAAATCAGCCTCTTATTCCAATCCAAATAAAGATGCTTTCCCTTCAAAGCTTTGCATGTATAGATGCATAAATTGAGAGAACGCCATAAGATGCTCAGACACGCTTTAACATCACAACAATACAAATCATCTCCGTCCCCACGTACGCTGACAGAAGTAGAGAGCCCATTCATTTGCACGAATATTAATTCCATCCAAGATTGAGGAAGAGCGCTATAAATATCTGTGACCGTCTGATTGCTCTGGAAAGATCAAATGGAGACAAACAATGTACTTTCTAAACAGTTTGTTCTGAGAGAATTATGACAGAAATAACTGACAGCTCTTGATGAACAGGAACATCCAAAGATCAGACAAGTTTTTATTGCATCAGAAATTAATTCTAAAAATGATACATCACTCAATAGCATATTAAAAGCATTCAGCGCCCGCTTGAAGAAATTTTGATTTCCCTGACAACGAAGTCTAATTAGACCAAACACATCTCTGTTTGTTTGACTGAAATAACTCAATTATAGAAACTCCAAACATCTGGCTGCACACTCGCAGAGTTGATTAGAACAAATTTTTCCTGAAATGATTAAATAAGACAGTAATCACTTTAGAGTCAGTTCATTCTCCATTAGAAGTATGTGGAAGTCAAAAGACGTGGAACCTCAACTAATCCAATCACTGCTGAACCCACACTCCTCATTATGCGCTGGTACGTGTGAGGATGACAAATAATCAAATGCAACTGTGTGCACAAATAGGTTTAGAACCGCAGCCACGTCATATCTTGACTGGTTATACTTTACTTGGCTTGTTCTTTCATAAGCAATGCCACAAATTCCTATTTCTTTTATTTTTAGGCTGTTTTGTTTGTCACAGATTACACAGAGCTGGTCTCTAATTATGATTATGTGCAAATTACTGTTGGCTACATGCTTCACTGATGAATGCTGTGATTGCTGTGAGCATGTTTGAACACCACAGAAATTCAGGCATGTTTTCCAAAAAGGCTTTGGCCTGTGGGCTTGTTACCTCTTCTTTCAGTGTAGCCTCTGCCACCAGCCCATCACCCATGACAGGATGGAGCAGAAGAGGACAGAGCAGAATTCATTGCAACCTTTAATTTCAGGAGAAGAAATAATAAATAAAAAAAACTAATTGAAACTTTCTCTCAATGATTTGCTACTTGATTTGACGTTGGACTTCCCCATTGTCACAAAATCGATGGAGGCAGGACAGGCAGGGCCTAACTGGAAAAGGCTTTTGGCTTTTCATGCCGAGCAAAGCCGAGTGAGAGCGTCAGGGTTAAGTGATGTGTTTCTGACGCTGAGTGGGTCTGGGACACCCCATTCGCTCAGCAGCCCTCTGGAACTTCTGGGCCTAATGGCAGGGCAAATCACTAGGGGGAAGGGGACTGACTCGCTGTGATGTGTGTGTAAGTGCACGTGAATGTGTGTGTGCTTTTCTATTGTTCATGTATGGCTGTTTGTTTGCGTGTGAGAGGAGAAAGTCTCTGGGGCAATGGATTGTTCATAAAACCAAGCGAGGGCTGCAACGTAATGACTTCACTCACACAAAATCAAAATTAAAAAGTGGAACATCACAGTGGACATAGCTATTATCATTGTAATGGGGTAGCCACAATCTGCCAGCTGCTGTGTGTGAATGTTCTCTCTCTCCCTCTCTCTCTGTGTGTGTGTGTGTGTGTGTGTGTTAGGGCCATCTTTGTCTCTTCCCTCATGTCACCTTTTATCTAATGAATAAATACAAATACAAGACAAATATCACTGCTGTCAGGTGAAAACCTCTAAAATGTCAACTTGACAGGAAGTGTCAGTTAATTTAAAGTAATAATCCTTAAGATTTTCATTACATCTAATCCAATATTTGATACTATTTATGGCTGACATTTGTTTTCAGCATGGTGAATTACTACCTGGAAGTAGCAGGACATTATAGAGCCTAAAGGTGTCTGCTCAAAACAAAGTTGTTTGTACAACATGTCATCCAACCACATCTGAAGGCAAAAATGTTTATAGCTGTTCTGGATAGCCACACTCAAAGGTGGCGTGAAAAGTCTGTAGTCATGAGCCCCTTTTAGACAGCCTGTTACGCTGTTATTCCACCTCGCAGTTCTGTATAAAACATACAAACACAGAATGGGGGGGCATTGTTGTTCCACCGTTAAACTGGCAGCAGATGTAGTTACAGAGTCAGATCGACATGAGTGACGTTTTGATGATGTGTTTTGTTATGAGACCCACCACCAGGGGATTTAAAAAGCAGCTAGCAGCAGTTAAGAGCGAAGTCAAAGAAGAAGAAGTTACCATCTAACCTACAGCAACCAAAAC
The DNA here is from genome assembly GCA_036023655.1 of Nannoperca australis. NCBI lineage: Eukaryota > Metazoa > Chordata > Actinopteri > Centrarchiformes > Percichthyidae > Nannoperca > Nannoperca australis. The sequence continues at coordinate 86,960 of JAVQJD010040040.1, forward strand.
TGACACATTAAAAGTCTACATAGAGAGGAAACTGCTGGTGGATGAATGGGTCGATCAAGTGTAGGGCTTTGACACGACAGACCACTGTTCTTTCTCGTATCCTTACTGTCAGTCAAGGCGAGCTTCTTTTGGCTGTGACCAGGATTGTTGCCTAAAGGCCAGATCAGACCAAAGATTTGAGACCAAACCATTTTAGAACATTGCAGAGAAACGTTTCAGCGGTGTGAACTGGCCCGTCCCAGCTCAACTCAAGCTAGCTGATGGCATTGCCTGTGACTCAGCTTGTCAAGTCACCAGCACTTGGTTTTAGTTGATTTTAGAATATAAGGCACGTGACCTGTTTCACCAGCCAATCAGCTTGAAGCGAAGTCAGCTGGTCATCTCGACCCTCTCGCTTTTTTAGGTTTTCATCGTTTCATCAATACTAGAAATGCCGCTGTAGCAAGTAACTCACTTTCACTATCCTCATTCATGTTTTAAGATGCTCCAAATGATATCCAGCTACAAAAGCAGCCTGAAAAGCTGGCAGTCGCTATTGAAATGATACATTGTCTTGTCTAGTTGAGTTGGTGGTCAGATCATTGCAGTTTGCAACCAAGTAGTATTATTTTAACCATGACAACGATGACTAACCAAACTATAGCAGTGTCACATCAGAAATCATTTTCAAACGACGTTGACAACAATACATGCGACTGTCTTCTTCAGTCTTCTTTATTAAAACAAGAGGCAATTACCCTTTCATCACAGGGTTTGCTTAACCAATAGAGGACTTTGTAATCCTTGAAACATGAAAATGTAAAGGTTTTCTCTCAACAGTCACAATATGCAAAACAAAACACTTACGTTGACATTACAATAAATGATAGTAATGAAGCAACTGACACTGAGTTTGGCATAAAGGACTAGTCAAAGAGGTCTGAACTAGGAGCATGAATTCCTTAGAAGCCTGAGTCAATGCTCTTAGGCAAATAGAGAAAGCCATAGCCATTTGGGTAAGTAGGAAGCAATTACACATGAGGATGATTTAAGGGGATGCTGTCACTGTGGTAAGGAGCCAGGACCTCTGCAGATGAAATGAAAATGGCCTGTATAATGGCAGAAGCGACAATGCAGCCACTTTGGATGGACTGACTATTACGGCACGTCAACACAGGCAAGAAAAAGAGCAAAACTATGAGGACGGCAATTAGAGAACATGAAAGAAAATGGATTGCGGTGGCATCAGCACTGAGGAGAGTGTTATAGCAAAGGACTTCTGAGCAGGAGTTAATGCAATGATTTATAGAATTTGTCATTACAGACATGTATGTTATAAATTTCCTGACTGCAGTAATAGCGATAATGAGGTCACCAAATGTACAGTGTCATCTCAGCACTTTGGGGTTCAGATGCAGTATTGAGAGAGGTTACCCGCCCCGACATTCTGAATCATTAGAAGACGGCATCAGTCACCAAACATTACCTTAATGCAAATGTCAGTCTGACTTTGGGCATGTCTCTGTCTTGTGATAGCTCATCGCTCTGAGACGCTCAGATTAGAGGAAGAACAGCCAGTGATCAGTTAGGGAAGGTCATCGTTCAAAATCTACAGTAAATACAGCCCAGATATGAACACTCATCTGCATCATCATCATCATCATTATCATCATTATCCACACGACCATCATCATCATGATCATTATGTAAATATGCTCTCAACATTTTGCAGTTTGGATCCTGGACGGCACAGCAGGCCCAGTCTTGCATTTGCATGTGCATATTTCAGTGTTTTCCGAGAATGCACCACAGCAATTAACACAGGATTAATTGGCATCTTTATCTCATTAGGGACAATCTGATCAGAGTATGATGAGGTTTCGGCGTGCTCCCATTTGTTTAAGCGGATTGTAGTAATTGCTGTCATTATTATGGGCTCTTTAGCGTCATCTGTGGGCCTCCTCTCCCTGCCTGGACCCCATAAAGCCCAGCCATGTGTCACAGCTCAGTTTAGTTAACCCCTGGAATGAGCCCAGTGGTGCCGGCGTGTGGTTAACGGCCGAGCGATGATTAGCTCTCCACACATCAACCCATTAACACGTCGCCCCCCTCTCAAACTGCCTTTGTGTTCACTCCTAATTACAGTCCTACCTTCCCAAATAAAAACTTTACAAGCTCCACATGGGGTGGGGTGGGGGGGTATGTACACACAGTGTGGGATTGGGCAAGCCTAGGTTGAGTGTGTGGTAGTGTGTTTTACAAAACCCCAGGGCCTCATTTGTCAACCCTGGAATGATGTACTTCACGCCTGTGGCACGTACATGCCATAAAAACCGATAGACATCACTTTATAGACAATGAGAGGGAATTATGGGTATTTCACACACTGATATTAAGGTTTTGAGTAGGGCTGATACTAGAAAGGGTCTTCCCTTCCAACAGAATATATGTTTTACAGCATTCTCACTATAATAAATATACTGTGGATCTAAAGCATGCAGCATCAAAAGACAGTATTTGTGAAAGAGAGAGCTATTACTTCAACATGAACTCAGATCTACAACCCACCAGAGAGAAGTAACAGACGGATATTGAGATATAGTGTACAATAGAAAACGGGAGCCACTGATCCCACAGAGTGCAAACTTTACACTTGCTGCTAAGTTCTCTAAAGGGGGCAATCAAATTTTATACGCTCGTAACTATTTCACCTCCTCTAAATGTTAACAACTGTGCACTCATGCTATATGGCCCGTCCCCTTTGTTGATCCACCACAGTGATGAACCCCATCTTCATGGGTTTGCAATATAATAGCAATCTGAGCCTGTACGATGTAATGAGGTGTGAGTGTTTCACCTTGACAACCAGTGTCTTAAAGTAAATTCATAGGGCCAATATACTGCTCTCACAAGTCAGTCAAGTCCTTTGGGTTCTCTAAAAACATATCGGAGAAGATCTATCTGTCAAACTATTTGAACAAGGGCAGTATTGAGACCCCCAAGAGGCACTCTGATATATCGTCTATGCTGCTCTTCAGCAACTTTGCATCTTGGGAAGGCTGGCAATTTGTTGAAAGAAGAAGTAGTAGGAAGCGTGACTATTGCCGTACAGCCTGACTTTTGATGCGACCGTAAAATATCCAAAAGAACATTGTTAAGTCAATGCTCCAGCCATGAAATTATTTGAAAATAACATAATTCCATAAAATCGAACTATGCCTTTCTTTAGAATTCTCCCCCAAATTCTCCCCTGTGCCAAATAAAGATACTTTGAACGCCCATACATATGAATTCAACATTTTGGAAAGTTAATTGGTTATGACACCCTTTCAAGTCTCACTTACATTGTGACTTTTGCGGACCCTTTTGACTCTCGAGTAAGGAGACATAGAATATTACACCGAGCTTTGAGACAAGGAGACACAAATATTCTTTAGTGTGTCGTGAAGGAGAACCAGTCAAAATTAGACAACCATGAGCTCCATCAGAACCCTGACAGCCTATCCTTATATGACAGCAGCAGGCAGCAGTTGTACCCACTCACCTATGCCTCTAAGCACAAAGCTTTGATTTCCTCAAATTCTCCAAAAAGTACCCCCCTTCTTCTACAGCAACCACGACAACACACTCCACCCTGCCGCCCGTCATCTCCCCCAACACAATCTGAGAAGGCGCGTAGCCATCTGTACCTCCGGGGAAGCTTCTTCTTCTTCAAAGAGCAACATGATCAGCATTATGGCATCTGAAGGACTCTCTCCATGACTGGGGAGAGTAAATCAGTCACATGGTTGAAGACTGACACACTCAGAAAAAGGCACGTCAACACCCACAGCAAGGCTCTAAGCCTCTAAAAACTTTAAATGCATTCTGTCCTGTTATTTAGTCTGGGATGTCACCTGTTCTTGCCTTTTTGTGTATCTCATTTCTCAATAAGTATCCTTGTACTGTATGAAAATAGAAATGCAATACTATGAGAACTTCCAAAGAAAACTTGTTTGGTTAAAATTAAATGAAACCAAATATAATAATATTTGAATTGTGTAATATTTGAGTCAAATGGGCCCAATAAAACTTTCTTAGGGTGTCACGGCTCCATCCAAGGGGGACAATACTGTTAAAGTTGTATACCCGGTGAGTGCTACAAAATAATATTATATGTATTATATTAGACATATAACTAATAATTTACTTTGAGACATTTTCAGAAATTATACAAAATAAGAAGAGAAAGTAATCACCTTTCATTAGTGCTTAACTCTTATTTCATTAGTATTTTGTTTAAAGTCAACTTCAATTCATCTGTATTATAACAAAAATCATAATTTACTGTAAATAATACTTTTTTATATACATGAAATTACTTTTTCATTATTCCAATTATTACATTCAAAACTGGGATTATATTTAGTGCTCACAATTTCAGCTGAAGATATCGGGTGTCATCTAAATTGATCTCAGTCTCCCCTTTAGCTGCTGAGCTAATGTTAGCTAACTGTATAGTTTCATGGACTGACAGAATGAGCAGCTCTTTAACTCAGATTGTCCGAAGATCCAGATTTAGGTGATTAAAATATGAATGTGATGTAGTAAAAGTATAACTGATCTACTAGCATTAGGTGCTGGTCAGTAATGGACTGCAATATATAAACAGAAAAATGGCGAGAAAATTATAATGCTAGATTGTTTATTGGCCAACAGACTCATCACTCTGTTGATAATTGTGAACAGCAAAGAGAGCCTTGCAAACTTTTGAAAATATCACACTGGCAGGCAATTCAGGTTTACTAACAGCCAACTGTTCCATTTTTTTGTTTGGCTAACTCACAAAATAAATGTAGATACAGCTTGTACATGTTTTAATGCAGAAGCCTAACAGCATTGATCCTACCCTGGATTTTATTGGACAGCAGGGCACAGGGAGTTTGTAATGACGGGACATTTAGGAACAGATTTACTAAGAAACCTGTGCCTATTCAGCACTGGATTCATAACCGCAGCAGCTCATCACGCAGTCAGCTCCTGGACTGATCCTGGTATAGCCCTCTGCCAGTTAAGGAGAGCTCATAGGAGCAGTTCAGAGATGGGCTTCCTATGAGATCACTAAGCTCAGAAAATACATGAAAACATAGTGATCATGATGCCAAAATCATTTTCCACAAATTATACAATAACATTTGGTAAAAGCTGTGCAGTCTCTGAAATAAATAAAATACGTCATTAAAAAAGCATTTTAGCACAGACGCTCCACTTTTACAGCATTGCAGTCTACAATTGCAGCCAATATTGCAGTCAATATACTTAGTGGGAAGCTTCAGGGATCATGCGCTCAATTACTGTTGAAGCACTGTGAGGCAACGGCAGCAAATGTCTCTGATGCAGCAGAAATATTCATGTCAGTGGTGCCCTACAGAATCCAATAGGCCTAGCTGCCTTTGAGGAGAGACAGATGAATAATCAGAAAGGAGAGGAGGGGGGGATCCAATGCGAGAGGAGCTTTGGTGAAGAAAAAAGAAAAAAAAAGTCAAAAAGCAAAGCAGCCTTTGCTCTGCTGGGTCTTTGAAGTCCTTCAGACACACACACAAAGGCACACAGGCTCTCTCCCTCTCTTCCTCTGTTTTCTCACTGCCTCTCTCACTTCTCCCTCTTTCATCACCTCCACATCCCTTCATCTTTACCCTCGGTTTGCTCCAGGGATCCCCCTGTCCCCCAGTACTTACCACTCGTTTGCTGTCCAGGCTTTGATATCTGTTTGCAGAAAGATCAACAGTATACTTTGGATCCATTTCTCCAGCTACCATGGCTTTAATAACGGCAACAAAGCCAAGGCTTTTCAACTGCACTGACTCACATCTATTTGTTATTCATAGCCACTATTATTTCCCCAAAGCACTGAAACATATGCATGTGGGGCTGACTTCATGATTTCTCTAAAACATGAAAAGAGGGCATACGCTGTGTGGGTTTTTCAAACGTAGTGAGTACCACTCTGAACGCAAGTTCTGTTAAAAAAAAGAAAAAAGTTCACTATGAACTGTATGTGCTGAACTTCAACTATAAAAGTGACACCAAGTGAGAATAAGCTATACATTAAAGTAAATATGATTTATGCAATGGATTAAAACAGATCTTACAAGCTGTGTTTTAAACACTGATAAGCATCAAAAGCCTGAATTTTAACTACAGAAGAAGTCATACAGTATGTTTACCACATAATATACTGTGGTTTGATGATGCTCTCTGACCATGCAGACAAATGCAGCCTGGTTCTGTCTCAGTAAAGGTTCTGTGAGCCTCCAGGCCAACCATCACACCAGGCATGAATCATGGAAATGTCAAGTACAAATTCTGCCACAGAACACAGTGAAGAGCATCCGTACAACACAATAAAGCAATAAAGCAAAATACCACAACTGTACTGGCATTAGCAATAATCATTTCTCAATGGGTTTTTTTCCCTGTTGACGAATATACTAAGCGGAATTACAGTGCTGTCAATTGGAACCCCAAATAGCCAATCAAATTCAGTGAACAAAGTTAATCTCCCTCCTTCAACCAAATGTGTTTCTGTATGGAAAGGAAGTCCAGGAACACTGTGGTTGTGTGGTATCCACCAAAAGAAGTTGCATTTATGTGCTACTAATTTATTTAGCAATTATATATACATATAATTGTTATATTTTGATGAAAACATATTTGCTGCCTGGACTGTGTTCACTGGCAGCATTGTCCAGTGAAGGAAGGGTTCCTTTTTTGTACTGGGACCAAGTTGTATGGAGGTGGTAAAACTGAATGGTGAGTGGATAAAGGCCAAGTCTCTGACACCACAGACCACAGTTAAGGTTGGGCAAAGACTTGTAACAGTTCCGTTAGATTTTACAACAGAAAACACGTCCTATCTTATTACTATTTGCTTATAACCAAGGAATATTTTTTCACAAAACATTTTACAGATATTTCCAGTATGAACATTTTGTTTTATAAAGTTTAATTAGTAGTAAATAGGGTTGGAACCAAAGGATCCTTCAATACGTCTAGGAAATGTGTGACAAAAACAATATAAACTCATGGTCCATTCCCAAGGTCATGAAAGGACACATTTTGATTCAGAACAGTTGAATTTTGCAGAAAGTCTTCCCAGGTTGTGAGTGTGCCTTGGTATTTTTTGGTTATGACTTATAGATCACAAAGCGAAGTACAAATCTAACCTATCGCTCTCCTTTTGGTCTCATTATATGTCCTTGGATCCAAAGAGCTTGTTAGCCAGTCGTCTGGCATTTCCTTGAGTCCATTTTTGGCAGTATGGGACCCTTAGTCTCACATAGCCAGACCAGATCTCCACACTTTGTTTTAGCCAACTCTGGAATAAGGTCTGACTGAACAAATCATCATTCTGGTATAGGCGGGAAAAACAAGTTCTGGCTTGTTTGTATTTCTTTAAACCAATCACAATCATCTTGGGCGGTGCTAAGCCCAGGATGTAGTGACAGCGCCCTTGCAAAATAGTGTAAACGGTAACAGGCAGGTAGTGGAAGGAAAGATACATTCTGACTGAAATAGTCAGACAATGGCAGGCTTATACCCTTTTTCCAAAAGAGAAAACATGAAATTTAGTTGATAACGTCCTGAAACAAAAAGTACTTCAATTTACATGGCATATGACTGGTCCCTTATTATAAGAAAAAAACATTTAAAGGCTGTCTATCTATTGTAACAATGCAAGAATAATGATGTGTACTATACAGGTCAGAAGATGGCATTAAGACAACTGAGATGTACCCCACAGCTCTTGTACTACAAAGGCTGTCCATTAAAAAAACCTGTTGATTAAAGCTGCACTGATTAAACCAGAGGTGATACAATATACCCCTGCTCTCAGTGCACTGACCTTTATACCAGATGATTAGCAAGGTGTTAGTCTCCTGATATTTTTACACTTCTGTCTCCCTCTCTGTCTGTCTTATTATCTCTTCCTCCTTTTTTCAGGAAACAAATTGATAATGAGTGATGGCAAAGGTGGCATAATGGTATTTTAGTTCACATAAAAATATTCACAGTTAAAGGGGATTTTGCTAGCTGGGCAACATGGAGTCAAACACCATGAGAGCCGAACTTCTTTATGGTGACAACAAATGTATGAACCATCAAATTTTGATCCGCGACAGATTGCTAGCAACTGCGGCAGGTACACTTTGCCATATATGAATGCTCCTCCAACAGATGGATCAAAGATGTGCAGTGCACAGCAAATCTGGAACTCTTAATAATTCAGCAACTTCTTGTGTGACATTGACTGCAGTTTAGCTCACTCTCAAACTGGGCACAGATGGAAAGGCAGACGCGTCTCTTCCAGCAAACACTACACTAACAGGAGAAGTCCCCAAAGAGAGCAGAGAAGAAGCGAAATAGGTAAGGACAGACAGACTGCTGCAGTAGCCCCCTGAGACCCAGGGAGACTGCTCCTCAGCTGCGCCTGTTCAGCTGCTAACAGCTTGAGCTGCTGTGCCACATGCTGCTGGAGACACTTCCTCCTGTTCACCAGTTTAATTTGTGCTGAAATTACGAGTACAGCCAAAATCTACCAGGTTCAAAATGAGTGAGCGGACCCAAAACAACCGAAGTCTACCCAACCAGGTAAAAAAACTGCATTTTGCATTGTTAGTGCATGTCTCAAACAATACATACTAGAAACTTAGAGATAAATCAACAAATCAATATGTTTGAATTAACTGCACATGAGCAAATACTTGATCTGGGTTTTTTATGATACATTTTTGTGAAATTCAAATGTATCCTTCCCAATAATAAACAGAGATAGTGAATATGTGAACAACAGCATTTTTTCATCTTTTGATCAGTATGAAATAAGCAGTTATATGACCGGAGTCGGTGTCATCTGCACCATAGTCATTTCCATTTGGGGTGAAAAACAGACTGTAACTGGACAGCTTTATTTGTGCCAAGCTTGACTTGTGCCTGTAAAATCCACCTTAAATCTGATTGGTGCATCAAACTTTGTTGCCAAGGTAACACTGGGGTTTTATTCCACTTGAGCACTGAGACCAACTGGTGTCTCTACAATGTTTGGCTTAAGAAGGTGACTTGGATGTAATTTAAAAACTACACATATACTGTCACATATATTCTATAGTTAACACTTTATATCTGTTTAAGGTTTAGTGGTAGTTTGGTAGTTGTATTAAATTCTTCTTATATACTAGTAAAAATTTGACCTTAAGTTGTAAAGTACTAACAAGCTGTCACTGTCCCCCGCTGCTTACGGCAGGAAGAGCCCATTGTTCAGAGGCAATGATGAAACTGCCATTATGCAAACTAAACAATTGACCTGGAATAAACTTTTAAAGAATGCAGGTGTTTGCTCCAGAGCTCACCATTGCTTGTGTATGTTTCCCACTATAAATTCACTAGTCAAAGTTTACTATTAAAGTGTAACTGCTAGAACCGTCCTTCCCAGCAATTTTAAAAAATGCATGTGAGGGAACACCACCTGTAGGAGGCGTGGCCTCGTGGCTGCGTGGTGTCTGGGTCAGGAGACATGGGGAGACTGACTGACACTGGTTAGTGTTTTTCTATATGCATTTCATGACGTAGACAGGTCCCATGCAGCTGAATCTATGTCAGCATTGGCATCGCAGGTTCAGGGCTGATTTAAAACAGTAGATGTGGAGACATTTTCAACCCATCAATTTGCAGATTTTTATAAATTTGGCAAGAAATGCTCACATTAACAGCAGCATTGATTTGTTTCATCACAGTACAGAAATATCCTTTTATCAAGTTTGAAGGACCTCATTAACGATACAATGAATGGTATGTGTCAGGACCCATCAGTTATGTTAAGTTGTTTTTTGTGTTTTGTTTGTTTTTGTGCATTTCCTGTTTTATTTTGTAAGCACTGCGGGGGTTTCTCTCCTAGTTTTTGGTTCTCCCTGTGAACAGGCGCTGATGGGCCCGATTGCCTGATTATTGTCAGCCTTGTCTCAAGCACAGAAGGTTTTTAGTTCATGTGTTTCTCCCAGTCCGCTGCCAGTTCGTTTTGACATTGTTAGAGGCCTGAACTGAGACATGTCCCGACCTTACGGTTAGTAGCAAGAATATTTTAAGTTGTTTTTCGCAGTACAGCGTTTATCCTTGGCTGCCTCTACAGCCGTTTCTTGTATTTGGAATTCTGTGGTCTACCTCGAATAAAAGAGTGATTTTTTGTTGCATATCGTCCGCGTCTGAGTCCTCTTTCAGCCCGGCATCCCGAGCCCTGACAGTATGCACAGAAACATGGTAGTCTCTCATTGAAAAAATATTATAGTTATGTTGTGGGTATTGGTTATAAAGGTTTCACTTTGTTTTTAAGATGTTACGTATTTCGTATCAAGTCTGTTTGGTTTGAGTTATGGTGAATTGAACACACTACTAAAATACACCTTTTTTCAGGCAGAGATTTTAAATTGTCACACCACTGTGTAAAACAGGGGTTGCTGATAACATTATCGATGGCTCTGTGAAGTTGCCCCAGAAACAATACAGTCAAGCCATGCACAATACTAGTTTTATCCTAATAAAACAGGCAGGGAAAAATAATGACAAGAAGTAAACACAAGAAAACAATACACCGGGATTTAAAAATAATACAGGAAACAAGACCAGAAACACAACAAGAGTCCTTAGTGGATCATTCAATTCAATTCAATTCAATTTTATTTATATAGCGCCATATCATAACAAAGTTATTTCAGGTCGAGACCAACTTCCACACACACAAAGACCCAAAGTTCCCACCATGAGCAAGCACTAGGCGACAACGGCAAGGAAAAACTCCCTTTTAACAGGTAGAAACCTCGAGCAGAACCAGGCTCTAGGTGGGCGGTCATCTGCCTCGACCAAATCAAGCTTTAAGGTTCTGATTTTGGAGAAGGG
>JAVQJD010040052.1:0-73228 GCA_036023655.1 Nannoperca australis
CTGCATCTTTTTGAGACAGGATGTTTGCAGTGTTTTGTAAATTAAAAACATGTTTCAAGTCCTTGGAGTTTGTTTATATGTGGTAGTCCAAGATTCCTTACGGTGTCGCTGGACGTTACTGCAAATTCGCTAACAGGAGATAACTAAAAGTGCTTAACCATGTTATGTGTACACTAAAAGGTATAGAAATTATACAGAATTAACTGGGTTTAGCTAGATTGCTATAAGTTTGCTACGTGAAGCACCGGCAACCGGAGATGAGACAATACGTTGCACGTCAGCCGCCCTCCGTCCTGAATCTGCCAAAATGCTCCAGCACGCTGAAAAAACCTCTGTGCAAATTCAGAGTTTGCTTTTAAATTTGAGCAGTTTAGTCATGTCAAATGATTTTAAACACAAAGAAATTGTAATTTCACATTGTGTAGAATTTGAAATGGCTCTGCTTTGGCGACCCCCAGTGGTTGTATCAGAAAAAACACTGTCGCAGACTGCACCATTTCTTTTATGTGGATTGTCTACAACATCTACAAATTCTCAAAATAGCAAGTGTATTTATTTAAATGCCTTTTTAATGCTTTTTGTTTACCCCATAATTCCTTCACATAGGCACTGTGGATGTATATGCTCTGTCCTCACTATAAACAGATCTATCTCCACAGGACATCCCACAAAACTCAAATTTCACTATTTTAGATTTGATTTATTTGTTTGCATATATCAAACGTACAGAAATACATTCTCATACACACACACACAGACAGTTTTACCTAAATGTGCTCAGATATACATGGATTTAAAGGAAGCAGGAGAGGTAGGAAGCTGAAAGACAAAAACCTCTCACCATCAATTAACATGTTTTTTCAATGTCCTGTGTTTGTGTTCAGGTTGTGCTATAAGCTACGGATACTATGTCATACCAGACAGCTGGGTGAACAGCTGGCTCCATCAGCATTTTGTCTCCATAGCCATTGGAAACACACTGTTTTGCACCAGCCTGTCCTGCTACTCCAGGTAAGAGGCTGCTGCACACACCCCCCCCCCCCCCACCTCTGGCAAAGAATGTAACATTCATGTTAAGTGTGGGATTTGTGGGAATCTTACTTTTCAGGAGTTTAGGTAAAGTCATGTATTGTTAACATTAGGCCCAGAGGTTTGAAGGATTGAAAACAGATGTCAGAACAGGTACTTTAGTCTGTAATGCAGATAACTTCTCTTTGACACAAATGCGACGTCTTTGTGCCTGGAGAATACAAAGTTGTAATGTTTCTCTCAGACTGTTCTTGCCAGGCTGTGACTCTTAAACTCTCCACTGAAACCAAGAGGAATGGAATTCTTTTAGGCTCGGCGGCTCTTAAAGACACGGCCCACTGTGTCTCAGCGTGTTACTGCATCTTCCATTGATCCCAGGGTTGGTGGTTCAATCCTCAGTTCCTCCTGTCCACATGTCGAAGTGTCCTTGAGCAAGACACTGAACCCTAAGTTGCTCCCGATCCACGGTGCGTGAATGAGACCGATCTGTAAAGCGCTTTGGGAAATATTCAGGTTGAAAAGCGCTTTACAAGTCCATTTACCATTTTAAATGAGGTCCTTTTCAAGTGATTTGACCTCGGTTGCACTTCAACATTCACTTACAACATTTGATGGTAGATTTATCTCTGAAGTAAATGTTTTGCGTCAGTGACAGTTTGCCTTTCATGGGGATCAAGGCAACAGCTGACTTTGCTTATGTGCCGCTCTGCATATGTCCATTGCCACAGTCACAGAGTAATAAGGATGAAGGAAGAAGTCTGCACACTAGACAATGGTCCCATGAACACCTAGTATTCATCGTGTTTGGATGTGCGTGCTTTTGAAGTCTTTTAATATGGATCAAGAGCCTTAAGAGATTACATGATATCCACTGAAGGTTGTACTGAGACAGGAAAACAAAACTGTAAGAAGTATCGCTCAAGTGAGGTGATGAATGTTTGGGAGATATATTTCTTATCACTCATCGGCCGATGTATTCAGTTCGTTCAAAGTCCTGAAAGTTTGGAAAATGTTTGATATTAACCGCTACGTGTTGGAGGTTAGATGTATGCTTGACCTGTCTGGGGTTTGTCTGTGGGTGGGGGTCACTGTGGTGTAATTGTTATGTATATTATTGTGTACAGATAAAAATGGATGACATCATCAGTGACTGTCCCCACAGGTTCCTGGAGCTGCAGTTCCCACAGAGAAGTAAAGCTCTGAGGACGGCAGCGTTTGTCCTTCCGTTTATATTTGACACCGTTCCTCTGTTTTACAGGGTGAGTGTCAAAATTGGGCATTTGTATTCGTGCTTCAGGTGTGCTTTTTTAAATATAACACATATTTGAACTGTGCAGATGTTCAGATATTCATACTTGCAGTCTTCTCTGAAAGAAAAGGCCTTCATCTTCACCACTAACTACTGTATTTACGTTGTTACGTAAGAGCTCCGTGCTGAATAGTGCCAGGCTTTTAATCTAATACGAATGCATCGCTGCCACCAATTATTCCCCTAATCACTGTGATGATCAGTTAGTGCAATACTCAAGTCATTTGTTAGGGTTTGTTGTGTAAACAGTGTTGATAATTATGTCCATTAGGTTCAGAAGTCCTCGTGTCTTAAATCGATGGCGTCTGTTGATCGATCAGTTTTGATCTTCTCTGTAACTTTTGAAGGAATCTGTTGGTTTCTTGTATTTTTTCGGATGTATTTTATTTTTCAAGTCCGGCTGGTGTTTCTGTACGCAGAGCCTCCTCTGCTGCGGGGGAAGCTGCAGCCCGAGCGATGCCCTGTCAAGTCACTGTTACCACCTCCTCTTCGCCTTCCTCACCTGTTTCCTGTTTACCGCCCACCTCCCGGAGAGGTTGGCCCCAGGGCGCTTCGACTACTTTGGTACGTCCTTCACGGGTGGTGTTAGAGGCTGCAAGTGGCTCGCGTGAATGCGTTACACTCTCGCCTTCCTGAGGAAACGACAGTGAAAGTACGTTACTGTTTTAAACGACCGAGATCGGAATCAAATCTTCGCGTTCGTGAAACTGAGAACAGGTCGTATTTGGCATTTTTGCTTGTTGCTTCTAAAACCAGTGAAAAAAGGGCTGAAACTAGCAAGTATTTGTATTATTCATCCATCCATGAAAGCTATAAAATGTCAGAGAATATGGGGGGAAAAGTGACATCTTTAAATGTCTTGTTAGATACTTAGAAGATATCAAACACGAGAAAAGCAGCAAATCCTCACATTTCAGAACCTGGAACCAGAGATCATTTAAAATGTTTTGCTGGATAAACGATTTAAATGATTAATCAGTTATCAAAATATTGTGATTGTGTGTAGAATGAGTAATTGATAAATCGGCTAATCCTCTCTCGCTTTGTGTTCCGGTGTGTTCAGAGGTGATTGACTGATTGATTGATTGATTGATTGATTGAGGCGTTCCCCACCCTGACCCGTCTCGCCGCCTCACACAGGCCACAGCCACCAGCTCTTCCACGTGAGCGCCGTGGTGGGGACGCACTTCCAGATGGAAGGCGTGATAGCGGACATGACGACGCGGCGGGCGTGGCTCGTGGCCCACGGGGCGACGCCCTCCTTCCTGGGCACCTTCGGGGTGCTGGCCGTCAGCGTCCTCCTCAACCTGGGCATCATCGGGGTTTTCAGCGCCCCGCTGCTGTGGAGGCCCTGCCGCAGCTCCAACCAGCCGCCGCGCGAGTCCAAGGAGCAGTGACGGCGCGTTCTCCACCAACAGCCGCAAAATTCACTTTTCCAAAGGAAAGGTTTGGCCTGTTTGTCCGTCTGAGATGGCCATTAACAGTTCACAGTAGTGCTTGTTTTAACACAGAGACTTCATGTTAAGTGTGGTTGTTTTTTAGTACTTGTTCATGTGTTTACTCAGAAGCTGAGGACCCAGCTGCGTTGACTGAAGCCTTTTTTCTGACGTTACATTAAGCTCGTACGTGAGAGGCTGAAAACGTGTCCGCCGTGGACAAAAATGTCCGTTTAATTTATTCTTAATGTTCATCAGCGCACATTAAAAAGAAAGACAACACGGCTCTGGGTTGAAGGAAGCATGCTGCAGTAACACAACACAAAGTGCCTTTTATCGTAGACCTGCACTTCATTTTACAATATTTTAGTAGTTTACAGTAGATCACTACTAGGACAAGTTAATATCTCAAACTGGAAGATGTCGCAGTTTGCAGGGTTTTTATTTTTTAGATGTATTAGCATCTCTTTTACTTTGTTAAAGATTTCTTGAAAACATTCTTTGTGACTGGACTACCTGGTTAGTGTGGTTGTTCTATGTATTCAGCTCTACATAATATAATGCAGATTGGGTTGCCAGCTCTTATACATCCACCTATTGATTCCACTCTGCACGGGCTGGAATTGATTTGCAGGCCAGTGTGGTTCTTTTTCTGATTGCCTGCCTTATTATGAACCCCGTAATCTGCCCTCCACAGGAGAAAAGCAAGACGTTACACAGCAGCGGTGATTAACAGACAGGTACCATTTTTGTAACAGCCCGTTTCCATGGCAACGCTATAGCCCTCATGCCACCGACCCCCCCTTCCCGCCGAAGGCCCTCAAAAAATGTTTATGTTCTGAGCAAACGGCACCATTTTCTCTCGTTCTTCCATCACGTATCATAAGATCGACTGAAGATGTATCATGTACAATAACACACACACACACACACACACACACAAATCTGTGGTTTTCATATTTCCAGTCAGACTTCCAAACACTTTCTAACAACTCTCGGTGGAGTTAAGAGACACTACGAGAGAAGTTTGGGGTTGTGTTAACGTGGGAGTGTCGTGGTGCGTTTACAGAATAACAAAGCAGTAACACTCCGTACATCTTGTCTCATGAGACTTGTACACGTTTACCACTGAAGTAATAACTGTTTTATATGTTTATAGCATTTTATTATATTTATTGCTTGTAATTCAGTAAAGGAAGTAATTTGTGTGACTGTTTATTGAACTTTCTTAAAACAAGTGGAAAAGCGTCGGGGGGGATTATTTCAGTATGTTTTCAGCACAACTTTCTAAAAACACCTGTCTCTATCAGAGCAGAAATGATACGTTTATCAATGGATTAGTCGAGTGACGGAACTATTTTAAAAACTGATGAATCATTGAAGAAAGTTTTCAGGCAAACATGATATCTTTGCCTCTTAAATGTGCGTTTCTCCTCTTCTCTGTTTTTACATCATTGCAAATGTAATGTCTATTGGCTCGTTGCTCGGACAAAACTCTGGGAAATTGTCATTAATTAACCGAATGGAAAATAAATTCAGATTCATCGATTTTTAATAAGGAAACAAATTCTGAAAAACTGGCTAAGATGATCTTCCGTTGTTTCACTTGTAATAAAATACAACTTTAAGGACTTAATAAGATGCAGAACTTAGATAATTCATTAATAATATTCTCATAGCAGTACTGTATATACAGCTGAAGGTTCAGAGACAGATAATGAAGTATTCAATAGGTTTGAATGAGAGACAGCGTGTCTCACATCACTAAACTTGTGTTTGTAGCACGAACACACTGCAGGTACAGATTTCAACTCGGCTCATATTACTTGACAAACACGCGGAAGGCTCATCTGTATAAAAAAGCACATTATGGCACAAACTCACACTTAATTCCACAATTAACACCATAAGTTTGTACACACACACACACACACACACGCCACAGGAAACACGCGGCTAACACACACACTCACCTCTTCCCTGTGCTGGTAGTTTAATAAGAGGGGAACATGTACGTGATATCATGGGATTGAGGTGTGCTGCAGGTCCACGTTGGACGCTGAAGTAGAAATTGTCAGAGTGAATGTGTAGAATCACAAAGAGTGCGCGCGCACACACACACACACACTAGTATTAGAGCAGAGGAGTTGTTTAAGATGTTTTCAAGGTCGGTGTGCGGAGGATAAAGTCACATCGGCCTTTATGTTGCACAGAGCAGTATTTGCCCTCAGTGGTGTTTCTGTTTCATGTTTTATCTCATCGCAGCATCTCGCAGCGTTCCTCGGTTTCACCCTGTTGATTCTTTGAATTGCATCATTACCGGCTTCCAATGAGGTCCTTTGCTATCGAGCCAAACTTATAGGAACACGTTTATTTCTGAGTTACTGTTCTCTCTCTTCTTTTCTTTTTGTCATCTCACTCATCCGCTGCCTCGGTGCACTTGTTGTCAGCTGTCTGGCCGCTCTACAGCTGAGAGGTGCCAAGCGTCGAGGCGTCCACCTCAAATACATCGATGACGCTTTTTTCTGAATTGCTTTTTTTTTTATTCATTCATTTTTATTTTGACCAAATTATTCAATCCCAGATCACTGTAACTTTTGAACCCTGGTGGTTTACTCCTCAGTGGACAAGCTGCTGCGCGTTGTAATTACCATGAAAAAAATGGGCACTTTTCTTGTAATGACTTTAAAAAAAAAAAATACAGTGTACTGAAGGATGTGACAGAGAGAGCAAAGACGAGTGGGGGAGGAAACATTTGATACAACAGGAATTTTTCTGTGTCAAAAAAAAGGGGGCTTGAAAGAGTTATTGGTGCCTTTTTAAAATTTTTATACAACCTTTCTTTTGATATAATGCTCAATAATGTTTGTTCCTCGTCCGTTGAAAACAAAACTACTCTTAAAATGTATAAATACTTATTTGTTTTTTGCTGTGTATAATTTGTAATTTGCTACTAGACTTGTGTAATAAATGTGTCTTCAAACAGACTGGATGCGTTTTTACATTCGTACCGTGTGTTCAACATCAATTTCTTCAGATTATAGTCTGTTTTAGCTGATATGCTATACAGTGTAGTCCACATTATTAGTATATTAAGAGTGCGAACACACAGTACATGTGCTGCTAGAAAGGGCTGCAACTGAAAATTATTTTCATTCATTGATTATTTTATAATTATTGATCTATAAAATGAGAAAATTCCAGTTTAATTTCCCACTTGACGTTATGTCTTCTTTTTATTTTTGTACGACAAATGATCCAAAACCCAAAGATTATTAAATTGACTATCATGCATGACAAAGAAAAGCATCAAATCCTCGTGTTTAAGATGCAACACTTACTCCGTTATTGAAATAGTTGCTGGTTAATTTTCTGTAAATTGACTCATCGTTGCAGCTCTGTTGGATACGTCCATAAAACATGAAGATGTGCAACATATTATCATTGCATCTTAAGCACAGGTGCAAAATACTAAAATGTATTGGACCAAAAAATCTATTATTTTTGTGGGCAGGTAAATTGCAGAGGCTCTATTTTAGCATGTCTGAGTCTGAGCAGTGTGTGTGAGTGACCAGCAGAGGGCAGAACAGTACAATAAGAGTGTATCCCTCATGATCATCGCTCCTGTCTTCTGATCAGCTTATATTTGTAAAAAGAAATGGGCAAAACATTTATTTATCTGCAAGAAATTCAAGTCTTGGTTGACATCAGGTGAAACATCCCACTGCAGAAGTGGTCAGTCCCACGAGAAATGTAGTCTAATATTCAGCCTTCAAACCAGATTTGTCTTTAACTGATGACCGCTGGTGTGAGATTCTTTGACTTGTTCCCAGTGAAGATGATTTAGTTTCAGGCAACCTTGAAAAAAGGGTCAAAATCCTGAGTTCAAACATAAAAAAACAAGCCCTATCACTGCAGAAAGACCTCAATTCATTCTTCAAAACAAGCTGATGTTGAAATGATCTCACTCGTAACCTGAACTGTTGAGATGCAGGAGGTCTTGTACATTATATGACTAGTAAAATGTCTTTTTTTTCCTGATGTAGTTGTTCAGAATGAGCTTTTTGAAGCTACATGTGGACGTTGAAGCTACAGGCTGCACGCACAGTTTAGCTCAACGGGTAAAACTGTTCCACTGAACGAGGACGCGGTGCAGGTTCGATAACAGCGACCTCAAGTTTCTTTCATTGTCACTCCTCTTTTCTGGATCAGCTTTAACACATTTGAATGTTTTGGTTTGTTTGAACATTTTGTGCAGGAGTTCTCTTCTTACTCAGCCATTGTCTTTAACGCCTTACAGCAGTGGTTCCCAACCCTTTAAGCCCCTTCATCATAGCCCCTTGATAGAACGGTTGGCTTTGTGGTATCGCTCAAGGGTATTCTTTAGTAGTTTTGGCCACGTTTGCATTTGTACTTTTGCCATTTGGAGTGTTCCAACCAATTACGTTCTTTCCTTTTTCCAATTAGTCTTCCTGCTGTCTTAATCAACATACAACTGACTCACGTTGGTGGAAAACCGAGGCTTGTCTTGAGTTGGTATGTTTTTGTGACAATAACTAATAAAGATCTATCTAGCAAACTAGCAAAATCATCATTTCTATATTTTCTTTTCTCAAATTAGCTGATCTTCACTATTTTCCATGTAACCCAGGTAACTGCAGAAGTAGCCCTGATTGGGAATCAGAAACAAACCATAGAGTGGTTTATTATTGGCAGTGGACACAAACATAATTACCATAAGTAATCTATATCCTGCATACATGCATTATACGACGAGGTGGAAGATTAAAAAGAAAAGTACTAAAAGGAGTTCCATTTTACAAATGGCCTCATTTCCAGCTTTATTGTAGTGATGTTCCATGTCGAAGCAGGCTGCAGACTCGAGTGCTTATTAAAAAGGTTCATACGAAAACCACAAATGAGGATGACAGGGACAAACACTACAGATACTAATCCTATCTGGCCAGAATCTGCTTGTAGACACTAGAAGAAACAAAAAGCCAGACACGAGTCCTCCAAGTGTTTTCACCACCGCACCCCCACCCCCGACCCCCCCGGTACACCAGAGGAGGTAGAGGGAAAGAAAGAGACAGAGAAAGGGATGATAGCATTACTCACAATCCATTACCACTCCCTGGAGACGCTCTGCATACAGAGTGATAGAGGAAGGGTGGTGGTGGTGGTGAGGGTGAGGGTGGGGCTGGCTGGTAGTGTGAGTCAGAGAGAGAGAGAGAGAGAGAGAGGGGTTAGGTTTTGGAGGGTGTTACTTTGCTGGGGGGCCGGCGGTAAGGCAATATGAAACTTGATTATTCCTTTTCAATAACCGTCTGCTGAGCATCCCGCGGAGACGTCGCAGGTTGCTGATTAGTTCGTCAAAATAATAGAAGGCTCTTGAATAGCCTTGTTAAGATGTCTAACTTTAAGTACAGGCAGCAGCCCACATCATTGTTCGCTCTGAAGCATACAATAATGATGGATTGACTGATGCACAGGGATGTTCCTGCACAGGCTGCAGACATTTTATTTTATTTTTTATTTATCAAGTTTGTTTATTTTTAAGGGCAGACAATATACAAAGTGCTGGAGTAACAATACACGAAGATATATATATTTTTTGACATTAGTACAGTATGTACATTTGGTATTTACACTTCTGGGCATCAGAACGGTTTGTACACTCTTTCACCCTCTAACTGCCCCATTTGGTAGAATTTATTTTTTCCGTGGTGGTGGTGTCTCTGTTTCAGTGCCATCTGTCCCCTCTCCTCCTGGAGTTTCACTCACTTTAATCCATCTGTTACCTCCGAAACCATCCCAGTGTGGCACCCCCCCACCATCTTGCCCCCTTACAGAATTTCCCGTGCTTTGATTGTGAAGGTCGTGACGGTAAAGTGTGTTAAACATCGCTAATTTGTCCAGAAGCCACTCCTGAGTCCCAGTCCCGTGAAGGAGGCCAGGGGTCGGACTGTTGTTCTTTGGGATGTTTTTTGTTGTTGTTTTGATTATTTTCTGTTCATATTTGACAGCAAAACAAAACCGCATTAAATGTAAACACACGCTTTCACTGTTAATATATGACATTTTGTTCTCGTTTCTTTTGAAAAATACTCAATATGATACACTGGATTTGACACGTCAGAAACAAACAAGCTCTCCAAGGTTTTGATTGTACAACTTTGATATCTTATATACATTTACTGAAAGCCTTGAAATAATCTCCCATATCAAAACTTATCCAAAATCAGTGGCTATACTGTACAAATGTCTGTCTGCTGTACTCAAATCTGAAAAAATTGCTTTTCACTTTTGCCTCATGATGTGAAGTGCCCTCTCTTGTAATCGTCTGTTTCATTTCCTAATTGCCTTTCAGCGCAAGTGTCGGCTGCAGAGTCGTATAAAATACACCACAGCTCAGCTCACAGACCTTCACGGGGCCTTCAGAGCCAAAAACTCCCCCGACAAACCATCATCCGATATATACAGTTACTTCAACACTTATCCATGCACGTCCCTCCATTAGGCTGATCCCACTTCAGATAAACATTAAACACTTTGGTAAACATTTGACAGGTTTCCAGAGAAGGACAGGGCAGAAAACGAGAGGGTCGGGGGGGGTCGAGCCGAGATGATGCAAAACGGAAGTGGAAAAGGTCTCTGCAGACTGCATCGAGGCTGGAACAGCAGTAACTTTTAAACTTAAACCCGAGAGGAACCTGTTTAAAGTAATTACCCCTGATTAGAGTAATGGAAATAAAGTTTTCAGTCTCAAATCAAAACCTCAACCTCCCCAGCCTCTGATCTCCACTCCCTGGTTGGTCCTGGGCCCGCTTTAGCCCAGGATATCCAGGTAAACCGGCGGGTTCTTGACCAGGGCCAGCAGGCGCCTGTGGATGTCCTTGATGACCATCCTCTGCTGGGGCTCTCTCTGCCAGCAGCCCTGCATCAGCAGGTACACCTCCTTGGGGCAGGTGCGTGGCCTCTCCAGTTCCCGTCCCTGCGTGATGCATTCGATGGCCTGTTGGGGTGACATTATATTTATTATTAAACCATTTATTGAGTACTTTTAGCTACCCATTTAGACATTCCTGCTTCTCTGTGGTGTTCAGGTGTTACAGCTGACTCAGGTTGGTGGGAGTTATCCTTTGCAGTCGACCTACTTTAGCTTTGGCTACTTTGTTATTGTGACAATAAATATACCAAAATCAGCATCACAACAATATGTAATCCTATCTGTCTGATTCTTTTCTTTGTAAACACAAATATATAGATATGTTTGGGGTTTTTTTCTGCCAAAATCTGTATTTTTTTCCTAATGCACATGCATCATTCCATGTATCCCCTGGCAACTGCAGAAATATCCCATGGTGTACCAGTGAACATTGTTGCTGGAAAAAGATGCTGCTGATTTCTTTTATGTAGTTTTTCAATGCTGTGATATTACATTCACCTACATTGTAATAAGGTGGCAGCAGTAAATTAAAAGAAAGATCAAAACCTGGGCATTTAAAACCAAAGCTACGTCTCTAAATGTCTTTAAAAAGTGCGCACAACTCAAACTTATCCTGCACCAACCCAAACATTTATTAGATACACAGATTTTGTGGCACAACAAACTGAGCATCTACAGATTTATGGATATGTGTCCATTTGCTAAGACCTCTGGGACAAATGAGAGCAGCCAAAATATGAATAACCTCCAGCTCAGACACTAATGGCTAAATGACTGATGGAGTTCACACGCTCTCTGCTCAGCGAATAAATCACTGTCGAGGATGAGAGAGAGGATTTCACAGCGCTCTCCAGTTGAAGGGTTACTGACTCAGTCTGTTGCCCATTGTTAACCGTGGCCCGAAACAACGAACAGAAGAGGCCTGTCAGCGAGCTGGCGGCTTCACACCAAACTGGGCCGTCAGTCGGCCTCACAGCTCCACTAAAAGACTCGCAGCGGCCGCCCCCAAAATGGCCGCTGTCCCCGCGGCATGCCAAGTCAGTATTTTGGAATGATTTATCTCCGCCACTGCGTGTTTAGGCAACATAATAATTTCACCTGTCCCTCATTGGCCGAGACACATTAAGTTAACAAGGTTAAAGCTCATTGGCCCTGGGCAAAAATGAGAGCCAATGAGATTAGAATTGAGTGCCTGAGAAAAGTGATCTACCCTTCTCTTGAAAGGAGAGAGGGTTTTGGCCTGTAATAGCACCGCTGTGGTCGCAATGGAGTCCCACTTCTTGGTGCTCGAGCTGAAAAGGCTAGACTGGACTGCCCTTAATTACTATGAAAGTATTGATTCATTCAAGAGTGCAGAGCGGTGAAAAACAGCAACACATGCTCTGATGTAACTAGGACTACAATTAAAATGTGTTGTTCTTCAAGTTAAAATGATGTAAAAACAGCAAATCAGTTCATTTACATTTAAAAATGTGTTTGCACTAGAATGAGTTTAATTTAACATATTTAAATAGACTTAAAGCAGCTATAATCAATACTTTTATACCATCTATGTATCAGATGACAATGTGAAAACAATGTGAAAGGGGTCCCTTGTAGTGATGATACAATTATCTGCAGGTCCCCTCGGCTTTACAGAGCTTTATAGTGATATATATACGGTATATACAGTTTCAGATCATTGTTTAGCCGTGCGACCTGAAACGTTTTGACAGGTTCACTCACTTTTATATAATAGTTTTCAGCAGATAAAGCTCTAAAAACCCCACTGTACACAGCCTGCTCAGCACTGAACAGCCGACAGACATAGTTAGCAACTAGCTGGTAGAGCATTTAGCAGCTGAAGAGACATTGTCCCCTCAGGAGTTGGTAGACCTCCAAAAACAAGAGAAAAAGAGAGTGAATGTTGGATTTACATTCACCAGGAGGCCAGAAACACGACTCAAAATGAACGATAACGTTGCAACATAACTGCTAGATGCGTACCTATAGGCAACTTCTTTATGACAAGTTTTGCATGGTGATATGTCAATGTTGTGCCCCTGCCCCCAAGTGTGGGGGCAGGTGTAAATCTCACACCTGCATTTGTGCAAAGGCACATACAACAGTTTCAAGGAAAAATGTCCCATTATTTGATTTCTTAGAGAGAGTTGAACGAGAAGATTGATACCACAAGTTGAATTAGATGCATAGCTGTAGCCAAGATAAGATTAGCTTACCTAGCTTAGCCAGCTAAAATGGTCCTGTCCAAACGCTACAAAATGTACCTCTAAAGCTAACTAATAAACAAGTCATTTGTAACAAATGAAATGTCAACAATGTTGTGGTTTTATTGGGAGTTAGCCTACTTACTAGGCTATTTCAAGGAATCAGTAGGCTAGTTCGTGGTACCTTTGCTAGCTTGTGTTTTAGGTCAACAGCAGTTAGCATATCATCTCCTTCACAAACAATGCAGGTAGATCAGTACGAAGCTAACCAACAATGTTTGGGAAAGCCTGAAAGAAACAAGCGCACCAGATAATCCCCTGTAGTTTCATTAGTTTTAAGAGACAGTTCACCCAAATAATAATAATAAAACACTATTTAGCCACTAGCCACTATAGTATAGTATCTACACTATAGTGTAGATAGTTGTAGATCAAATTCAATTTCTCCATGCTAAAATAAATTCCTTGTCTGACAGGAAATCTGAGCACACAGTGTAAGAGTGAAATACTTTGGGTGGAGCCGCAATCCATCCCATGGGCCACACAAATAAGACATGTAGTTTACTGATGTCCTGTTGTTTAGTGCCACCTTGGGCCACCAAAAACACATTTCCTCCTGCAGACAGCTGGGGTTTAATGTGCCCATGTTTTGAGGGTGGAGAAATAGCAGTCCCAATGAAAACTGTTGACATGTTCCAGAGCAACAATCAGTGTTTTGAGCAGCACAGATGAAATTCCACTCACCCTCATTGTGCTGGGGCGGCGGCAGAAATGTCAGATATCTCAAAACCTGGACAAATAAAAACAACACTATCTGCATGGCTAGATACCACGAAGGGTAGGAGACCCTTTCAATGGGGTGATGGAGAAAGACGTGTTTGTGTGGGTGTTTCCTTTGGTGATAAAATAAAATCTAGTAAAATGCTTCCTGGCAACAAGAAGAAGTTAGTTATTATTACACCTTTAAAGATGTCGATTAACTTTCCGTCTCAACCCACCTCACTGTTGGACAGCTGATACCAGGGCTGTTTGCCGTAGGTGAAGATCTCCCAGAGGACCACGCCGAAGCTCCAGATGTCGCTCTCCGTGGTGAACTTCCTGTACATGATGCTCTCCGGGGGCATCCAGCGGATTGGCAGCATCGTGCGTCCACCCACCTGAGGAGGAAGACGAGGCAATGAATGTATGCTAACTGTAAGCTAACAGCTTTGCTTTGTTGATGGAATTAAGCAGAGGAAGAAGACACCAAATAGAATATATAGTAAATACAATGGAGTACTCCGCAATCTCTTACAGGTTAAGACATTACAGATCAAAATGTACAATAAACGTCACATTTTTCATTTGTCTCAGGACAATTTCAGCTCTAGAAAAAGTGACAACTATCTTTACAAACTATCTGATAGATAACAGAAAAAGATGAGAATTAAGTTTATTATAAACATTCAAGGTATTTGACAACTTTTATTTTATGTTTAAACAAAAACAAAGTGAAGTGTATCTACAGTCTGTGGGTTAAACTGTGTTCATGTGCTCTTATTTTTACATTCTTACTGTTTGTACTGGTGTTTAAGCTACTGAATGCCTACATTTCCCCCTGGGATCAATAAAGTATCTAATATAATCTAATAAAAAAATGCAGTGTGAGTGAGGTAACAACAACTGTACAGGGCGTGGCCCTGTGGCTACGAAGTGTGTTGGTCAGGAGAAATGGGGGAGACTAACTTGTCTTTTTTATATATCATTTTCATGACATAGACAGATCCCAACCGGTTGGCTCTATGTCGCAAGGTTCAGGTCTGATTTAAGAGTTTCAACCCATGAAATGCCAATTTGTACACATTTGGTAAGAAATGACAATATTAACACCTGCATTGATCACAGTACAGTAATATCATTCAGTTTACAGCTAAAGAAGTTTACAGTACTTCTTTAAACTACAAGATACAAATCCGAAACACAGAGTTCAGTGTGAATAAAATGTTAAACGCTGGCTCTGATGAGTCAGAAGCTCTTTATTCTTGTAAATCTTTGAAATAACAAAACGAACCAAAGACTAACTGCACTTTGGTTGATTACAGCTCACAGCGATTTCTTTGCATGACATTGACTGATACTGCTCGAACACTAAAAATAGGTGAAATTTGGAGTGCAGTTATGGCTACTGGGATTGAATTAGTTTTCCTCCTCTCTCTCTGTGCCAACATCTAACCTCACCAAAGGTTAATCATATTTACCAGATACCTGTGACACCTGTGAACTTTGCCCGTCGCTGGTTTGTTTGTAACTGACCATTATGAGCCGAAAGAGTAACACATTTAAAACTGTTCACGGTGAGGTCTGTGACCTGAGAAACCAGGACATTGTTTCTGGAAAGGCACGTTTTTTGAATCCCTTTCTAGTGCTTCGAGCACCACAACCAAACGTTCATTCACTGGCGTAGCAGCAGAAATGTCACAGATGGATGCTGGACACATACCAGCAGCAACTTACCCGATAGTAATCTGTGCTGTAGATGTCTCGGGACATGCCAAAGTCTCCGATTTTGACCACCAGGCCCTCCCCCACCAGACAGTTACGGGTTGCCAGGTCACGGTGGACGAAGTGCAGCGACGCAAGGTAGACCATGCCCGAGGCGATCTGGGCGGCGATGTGCAGCATCTGAGGCAGGGTGAGCTGACCCAGCGGGGGCATCTTCGACTCCTCCAGGATGCGAGCGTCAGGGCCGTGAGCTCTGCAGGTGAACCGCAGGGAACAGCATGTGAGTGTTTTTGGATCAAGGTTGATCAAATTAGTTGGAAAAATTAGACCCAGGCAGGGGTGGAAGAGGTATTTAGATCCTTTTCTTAAGTAGAAATACTAATACAATGTAAAAATCCCACATTAGTCCTGCATTCATTAAGTAAAAGTATTGTCGTCAAAATGTACTCCAGTCCTTGTTGCTCCTGTGAGGGATGTAATATTATATATGACATTATTAGATTGTTACTGATTGTGAAGATTAGTGTATAAGCAGCATTTTACGGTTGTTACAGGTGGAGGTGGAGGCGGAGCTGGTTTTAACTACTTTAATACACTTTGGTAGTTTAGTACAGTGGTTCCCAGGTTTGGGGTCGGGCCCTTTCAACGGGTCACAAGATGTTTCTGAGAGATGATTAATGTGAAGGACAAATAAGTTCTGCTACGCAAATCTGTATTACTTTTCTCTGATCTTTACTTTGAGTGAAATAATTGGTGATTTGACCTTGTTGGATCTTAAACAATTATCTGAGAAGTTTAGAGGGAAATGTCTCTTTGGTGGAGCTGACATCTGAAACAAGACAATTAGACATTTCTTTTCTGTCAGGGGTCACAAGCTAAGAAGCGTACAAATCACCGGTTTAATCTTTAACAATGCTTTTTTCAAAATGTTCTATCAGATGTTTTTCATGTAAAACCTTGTCAAATAAATATAGTGGAGTAAATTGAAATACTCGAGTAAAGTTCATCAAAATGGTACAGTAGCTACGTTATTTCCCAGTACTGCACCCAGAGTGTACGTTTTAATGATCACAGTTAAATAATCTTGTCATGCACCATTTACATTTACATTACTACTTGTGTCAAGCCATCTGGATTTTCTAAAGTAAGTTATTCAAACTACTTTTCAGCTTCAGGGTTAGGTTTACAATACTGCCAGTATCTTCTACTTCTCTTTTATTTTCTGTATTTTTAGTTGAATTAGTTAAAGGCACCGCAAAAAGTATTTACGTGTAAAATCTAGTTGTACTTCATTAAAAGCATTAAACCACAAAAACACAGGTCAGATGTGATTGTGGATGGTAGATGACAGGATATTTTTCTTATTAGTGCTGATTTTCTTTGCACAAACACTGAATTGGTTGTATCTTTTGCTCTGGAGCTCAACTCCTGACCACTGCAAAGCGGACGAACACACATATTTCCATTTGTGAAGAACAAAACATGCCGGCCTCTGCTATTCTTCTGTTTCTACCGGCTGCTCAGATTAATCAGACGCTGCGATTGGTCGCCCAGAATGTTGGTAACGATGGCCTCAACCTTGGGTGACCTGAAGGACAACGACCTCAGCATGCAATCTGCAGATTGAACATTTCTGACATATATGGGCTCTTGAGAGCGTTGCAGACATGGCCGGCGTGACCACGTCATAATAAAGCAATTTAACAGAGGCGGTTAATAGAAAACATAAGGCTTGTAATACGCCTACAATTGATTTGCAATAATGCAATTCGGAGATGCAGAGCACATTGACTGTCAATTGTTCTTGTAGATCATAAACACCCACTCTCACGTCTAACTCCAGCTTAAATGAGCAAATCACAGATGATGGGTCTCCATCCATCCTAATATCTCTCCTCTCCACTTTGTCCCCTCCTTACAAAGGAAGTTGTCTATACAATCACTATTAGTTTAAAAGGCAGGTGGCAGGGTGGGAAAGCAGCTGCATTGTGGGGGCCATCAGACGTTTCTCCCGTTCTGTCTGCTGGAAATGCGATTTCCATCCATTGGTGAATATATATCTCAGGCAGGCAAAGTGTGTGCGCATGCATGTGTGTTTGTGTGTGTGTTTTCATTCCCAATCTGTCTCCTGTGGAGGACACCTGGCAGACAGCATCGACTGCGTCTGCTCTAATAGTTTGGTCAGATGGTTTCCCAGGTGCCAAGGGAGCTCTAACAGGTCAACACTGTCTCAGTCCTCGGTGACCCCTTCAGCTCCCTCCAGAGGTTTCTAAAATTAGTTTTTACATTACAATAGAAATGATTGAAAGAATATATTTTCAAGCTTTTCCATCACCATTTTATACAACCTATCAAGTGTCATTATGAACTAATTTGCTACACATCTTCTGCTTGAGATATTGCATTAGTTCAGTGAACAGTTCAAGGAAACGTGTCTATTTCTGCTTAAGTGCTGATTTTGATTATTTACTGCGTCCGTCAGTATGCAAATAAAATCCTGCCACATTCGACATTTTCTCTATTTGCTATTATTGTATGTGGACATCTTGTGAATAATATGTCCGCCTCTTGCATAAACATGAATTACTTTAATCACACTTGCTCCGAACAAGAGGGATTGTTTTAGTTTCTTATTTAGCAAGAAGCAAAATGTTCTTCTATACATCTCTGCCTCCATTTTCTAACTGATATGAAGAAGTGTTATAGAAGAACACGTAAACAAAAACGTGTCAGTTTTACAGGAGATGGAAATTACCGACCACCTCCAGCTCCCTGGATAAAATACTGTAAAGTGTAGAGATGGAGGAAAAGCAGCAACACTAAAAATGTAAAAAAAATTGTTGTCCAGTCAGATCCAAACACTTCCACCTGTCTCCTCCATGCATTTCTACTTAAACACGCTGAATCCACAGACCCGCTGAGTGACCACTGGAACCACACAGTCCACCGAGGTCTGAGTGGGTTTTACTGTTAAGCACACATACGGTCTGATGCTGAAGTATCACTGCGGTTCACGGTGTCTTTAGAGAGCTGGAGTCACTCATCAGTGTTATTTTCAAAGGTTGTTGAAGTAACAATTAAAAACATTTCACGCAGCGGTTGGGCAGTCGGGGGTTACATGCCTTGCTCAAAGACAATAAGAGCTGTTGTTAGGAAGGAAAAGTGGTTGAACGGAGATCGCTGGAAGGCCGGAAGAAGTGAATTCAGACAATGGCACAGGTGTAAATCAGGGTTGCCACTAACACTTCATCTAAATTAAGTTCAGTTTGGGACTGTTTAGTCACATCCTGCACGGCACTGAATCTTGCCTTAATGCCTTTGTGTTTTATGTAATGCACTTTGAATTGCTTTGTTGTTGAAAGGTGCTATACAAATAAACTCGCCTTGCCTGATCTGCTGATTATTTTCTTGATTACTTGATCCATGAAATGATAGAAAATTGTGACAAATATCCATCACCATATGTTAAGTTAAGATATTTAGCCAAAAACCCAAAGATACTCACTTACTCCTATTATATCGTAGGAGGGAAAAAAAGTCAAATATTCACATTAGCAGAGCTAGAAACAATAAATATTTTGGTATTTTTGGTAAAAAAAAAGTGTGAATTTTCACTTTGAGTGTAAATAACAAAATGAACGATGGCTCCTTTCACCATTTAGCTGCTGGCTCACTGTCAAACTGTCTCACTGGGACGCTTGTAGAGGACTGAACCACCATTAATGTTTTGAGTAACACCTGTTTGTGATGATGTGATACTGGTGCCTGAAAATAATAATGATACAGGATGTTCTATTTGATGCACATTAAGGAACCCTCTACTTTCAACCATTACTTTTAATGGCTTATTGGGATGAGGGATGCAGAAAGCATCATTTTATGAAAACCTGCCACGTGTAGTTCAGTTTCTAACTCTGGAAGGGTCGACATTTTGTTCAGCAGGGAGGGACAGGGATTGAACATCACGTGCAGGTCCGCTACATACCGAAGGAATCGGTTGAGGTCTCCATGCCTCATGTACTCAAACACCATGGCCAGCGGCTCTCCGTCGGTACAGACGCCGTAGAATCGCACAATGTGCTGGTGCTGGAGCACCGTCAGCAGCTCCGCTTCCCTCTGGAAATCCTGCCGGGTCGACTCGTTGGCGTCCTTTAGAGTCTGTGACCACACAAGGAGTGTGCGTTTATTTACGTGAAGATGCTGGTTATTGAGCTTAAAGTACAAGTATACATCTTAAATCAACAGCGTTAAAAGCAAGCAACAGTGAGAAGTGTAAGAAAAGGCAGTAAAAGGGTGATTTTTTTATTGGGGCCCAGAAGTCCTTGCTAAGGCCCTGCTCACAGAACGAGTGATGATGTGCTGCAATAAAAGCAGGCGTCTGATTCATGGGCCAGATTCACCGTCTTGTTTTTATTCGCTGTGGTTTGCATTAACCTGCTGTAACATGAGCTGTGGATTAAACCACCTGACTGTCCTCAACACAGACGTCTTACTCTGAAACCACAGGAGGTCTTTTCAGTACACGGATGATTTAAGTCTAAGTGCAGCGGACATCCAGATAACGGACCATCTCTTGTTGGTGCGCTATCAAGTTGCTGTTTTAAGCACTTAACTTCACGTTTTTTTAAGGATTTAGGTCCCAAGCTGGACTCAAACTGGGTCCCCCACATTGTTACTTGTCTTACAGACAACAAGAGTAACTGGTCACTACTTAAACATAGCTTTATAGTTTTTTTTTTTTTTTTTTCATCCAAATGTTTAGAGGGAAAGAAACCACACTAACAGTGAAAGTGCCTGATGACACAGTGACGACAGAACTTCGCTCACCTTGATGGCGACCAGCATCTTGTCGCTGTCGGGGCTGAGGTTGGCACAATCTGCCAGGTAGACTTTGCCGAACGCTCCTTCACCCAGCTCCCACTTCAACACAATGTCCTGCCGTTTAATGTGCTGGACACCTGATCATAAAACACAGAAAAGCTTCAGAAATCTGGGTGAAAACATCTGAAGTGACTTGATCACCTGATTGCACCAACAGTTAATTATATTTGCTCTTTAGTATAGTCCCTTATGAAATCCATTGTGTGCATAATGTAATTAGCAGATGAAAACAACCAAGTCACGCAAATATTACAGACATTAATAATAAAAAAAGACTGATAGTGACCAAAACACCCCACATGAGAAAGAACCTGACGTATATAATTATAATATTATAATAATATAATATAGTATAACAATAATATTGCATGGAGTTTGGGGGAATAAGCACGAGTGTGGATTCAGTAACAAACCATCAAACATCAGTAGAGTGCAAACAAGTGGAAGCGAGCTCAGAAAATAACACTCACACATGTCTTTCTCCTTGATGATGCCACAGAAGTACTGCGGATTCTCCACAAAGCTGGATAAACCGGAGTCTTCATCCGAGGAAGGCGGGCTGGTTCCAAAGTTCATGAAACGAAGCGACACCGCCAGGTCATCCTCAGCGCCCAAAACGGATGAACCTAATGAAACGAGGAGGGACGCAAACAAGCACAACTGAGAGATGTGTAAGACCTAATCAGCCTCCAACCATTTGTGATTGCAGTGGCCATCAAAAGGAAATTCAGAACCAATTTCTCCCCTTTGAGGTATCAGCGTTGTCTATCGCAAACTTGGTTGCACGTTTGTTGGTACCATGGTGACAGATGATGACATCTCAAATAATCCCCATCATCAACCATGCAGCAATCAGGCCACATTGAACTGAAAAAATGACCATAAAGTAAGCTTGAATGGTTAGCAACCCCTGAATACAGAAAGTATTAAAAGCCAAAAAAGTGGGGCCCAAATTGTAAAACCCCACTCAGCAAGGCAAACCACAGAACCCCCAGAGTCCAACACGGTAGAAAATGGAACAACAAAGAGAGAGCACAGAGGTGATGGAGGGAAGGAAAGAGGGAGCAGGGTCCACTTAGGCAATCAGGCCCACTTAGGCACTTTGAGAGTGAGAAGTGTGGATGTGTGTGCACGTTGGGAGGTGGGGTCCAAGCGGAGCTATATCACGTCTAACTGTTCCTCCATCCACCCATCCACCCATCCACCCATCCATCCACCCATCCATCTTCTTTAATGGCCCTCACCACGTGGCGGTGGCCAAGGGAGGTTTCTGCTGCCATTCTCATGCAGTAATTAAGGCACTTTAGCATGGCCGACACAGCGGCTGCCTGTGCGCAGTTACAGCTCAGAGTAAACCCTATACTAGTCGCTCTCTCCTGTGCATTACCTTCTGAGAGCCTGACAGAACCATCTGCAACTTGAAACAATAATGTGGCAGAACGTTTGATTATGGCTCATTCCATACGTCTTTAGACAATGTCACATACTGGGTTCGATTCCTTTTATCGCGCTAGTACAGCGTGGCAATATAACAGAGGGGTTAAGGGGGGTGGAATTTATTTTTAAATATCTTTCTCAAAAGGTAATTTTGACTCCAAACCTCTCGAAGAAATCTTGATGCCACAAGTGAAACTTAGTCTGGGAGTCTATTAGCTTAGCTTAGCACAGAGACTGGAAGCAGTGGGAAACATCTAGCCTCAAAAGCAAACTTTTCTTTTAAATAGTTACAGCAAGTAAGAAGAAATCTTAATAGGAACAGTTCAACATATTGGGAAGTATTCTCTTTGATGAGATGAGAGATGGGAACCACTCTCAGGTCTGTATGCTAAATGTAAAGGTAGAGCCCCTAGCCGCTTAGCTTAGCATGAAATACAACATGTTGTTATTTTAAAGTGAGATATGTGCTGGAACCTGAAACTTCAACTTAACACATTTTTTATACGTATTAAACAAACGTGACTGATTTTATAACTTTTGGAAAGAGCCATGCGAGCTGTTTCCCCTTGTTTCCACTCTTTATGCTAAGCTAAGCTAATCGCTGCTGGCTCTGCCCTTATGTTTAGCATGCAGACATGACAGTGGTATCAATCTTCTCGTCTGACACTCAGCAAGAGAGAGAACAAGCGTGTTTCCCAAAATGTCCAACTACTCCTTTCATCAACTTGCGGCTAGATCATGAAATAATGTGCGATAACTTACGGTGAATACCAAACTTGGAATGCTGACCACACTTGTTAATAACCACAACCATGATGAGAAGAAAAGTGCAGGCAAACACAGCAAGACCCACAGCCACAGAGACCTGTTCAGACAAAGACAAGCAGGGTTAGTTACACTCACTAACGTCACTCACATTACATTTGTATTGGGAATGATGACGCGCAGACGTACCACAAACATTCGACTCTCCGGGTTCTCTGTGACGTCCATGTCTGATTTGTTTGTAGGAACTGAGGGGTGGAAATGAGATTTGTTAAAGAAAAACGACTCAAGACAAACCTCACATCGAGCCCATGCAGTGCTGAGATTGTTAGGAGAATAAAAATCAATCAGAGACTTACTTGGGTCCACATCAAGGACTGGCATGAAGGGAAGCGGGAACACAAACACATTTATGAACACACATTACGGAGAACCAAGGATGCTACCTGTGCTGTTCAAGGGTGTACTGCACCCTGTTTCAATATGAAACCTTTGCAGATAACCATCTTATACATATATTATTACCTCAATGTCTAGTATGCTAGCTCTACAGAATAGACCTACATACATGTACATATATTAAATTAAATCAAGGACCTTGTACAACCCATAATGTACAGTACAATACTGGGTACAATCATTGTACAGTGTTTATTCAATATCCCATCTCTAGTCTCTATTCACAGTTTTTATTTTTTCAATTTATTCGATTCTATATGAAGCCCTATATTTATTTAGGCTATGTTATGCACTGTATGTAAATGTGGCTTATAAATTACTGTTAATTATTGTTTCTTACCTACCTCATTTCTTCTTTGATTTATTTTATTATATGTATTTATATATATTTTTTTTATTTTATAAAAAAAAAAATAATAATAATATATACTTGTCTATTTATCTGTCTGGCTATTTGTCTATCCATCAAAAAAGTTCAGATTAAACCAAATCCATCAACTTTGTGCTCATGGACTATTGGATCATCGATTTGTGACATTTGAGATATTTCCAGTTGTTTTGATTCTAAGTGACTGAAAAGTGATTTGCGTTTTGATGTATTCACTTTCCCCCTTGCTGCCTTGATTTGTCGCTGATTGGAACGAAGCCTTGTGTCGTTGGCATCAGAGGTGAATTGCTGTTGCTTGAGCAACATATGTGGCTGCACTGGGTAAGGTTTGGTTCAGGTTAAGGTGATGTGCTGTGTGCAATTAAAGCACTTTAACATGCTCAGCTTGGGGCCCCAGTTTATATGTAAAGTCTTATTTTCCTAGACGTTTGAAATGTTTTGTAAAAAATAAATACCCAGCACATGTGGTGAAAGCAGTTTTGCTGTTTAGAAATGTCTACAACTTTGCAAAACTCTATTCAATTCAAACACTGGGCCATATATTTATGCATTTACTTGATTTTATAATAATATATATATATTGATGGTATAATAACCACTACTTAACGAAGGATCACTCGTAACTTCTTTATTCGAGGGTGCACCAAATAAAAATGAATGTTTAACTAATTAACAATTAATGGTTAGTTATTACTTTTGTGCTTCTCGACAGCTGATTCAAAATAAAGCAGGAACGACTCATGAAGAAAGTCATTGTTCACCAAGCAGTGTTAAAATCATACGATGCACTTATAGATTTCTGTCTTAGCTGCTCTAATGGCCTCGTCTGCTCGTTATGGGACACTGCTCGGAAACAAAAAACATTCTGCAGCTACAAAACGTTTTCAGGAACTCACCTGGAATTATCCCCTCAGGATCGAGCGGGTCGAAGGGGTTCTCCATAAACATCCCAGTGGCTGTGGCCTCATCCCTTCCCAGTCTGTTCTCCACGATCAGAGTGTAGTAGCCGTTGTTGATGTGGGTGGGCTTGTTGAGGAAGAGACAACCGTGTATCACTGATCCGTCACCCGAGTCGTGGATGAGCTGGATGAATGTGTATTTGGTCAGTTTGAGTTCCTTTCTGTTGTACAGCCAGGTGATGTTTGGTTCAGGATTGCCATCCACAGCAAAGGGGAAACACCAGTGGTGCTGCTTCACAGCGTCCTTCAGGAAGAGGATTTTGACCGGAACTGTTGGGAGGAGACAGATGGGAGATGATGGTTTAGAGAAGGGCAGTAGCAGGAAAGTGAATGAGTAACTCTGGTAAACTGCTCCTGACTTGGTGTTTGTAAACTGGAACGTCGACTTAGAAAGTGTAGACTTAAAGAAGTATTTTGAGTTTGAGTGCTTTCTTGCCCAGAGTTAGATGATAATTGATTTCACTCTCGTGTCTCTGTGGTAAATATGAAGCTACAGCCAGCAGCCACTTTTGTACAAAAGTAACACAATTAGCCTACCAGCACCTCAAAAGCTCCTCTAAAGTACCTCTGGACAGAGCCAGGCTAGCTGCTTGCCTGTGTTTCCAGCTTTCCTCTAATTAAACTCCCGGCTTGAGCTGCAACAATTAGTCCAGAGGAACTCTGGCTTTCTTCATCAGTATCTCGTTTTTAAATCAGTTGAAAAAATAATTTTCATGATTATTTTTAATGATGCCCTTATTTTTATCAGAAATGTTTAGGAGTAGTTTGTTCTTAACTGCCGAGTTACACTGTACTTTATTCTTGAATGAAATGTCATCATCTTTTATAAAGCAATCATGTGTTTTGTGTGAAAAATCTTAATTTGGAAAGTAACTAGTAACTGTAACTGTCAAATAAATAAGTAGTGGAGTAAAAAGCACAATATTTCCCTCTGAAATAGCAGAAGTAATAAGTAGCTTAAAATGGAAATACTCAAGTACAGTAAATGTACTTTAGAAATGTACATAAGTACAATACTTAAATGTAAATGTACGTTGTTACCTTCCAACACTGGTTATTGCCAAGAAGTCAAATGATGGGCAAGCCTAAATCAAAGATTGGTAAAGTGCCCTATAGGTTCCCTCTGAGTTTCCATGAATCAATGTTCTCCATCTGTACTGCAAACCTGTGCTGACCTGCTATGAATAATGAATCCTGGTCGTCGTTGTGCCCCTGACCACAAAAAGCTACCTGGAAGCTCCGCTGGATGTAAAGTTACAGGAAATGGGCTCTCAAGTGCAGAGACCCCTCACACTGCACCGGTCATCCTGCTGCTCTTAACCCATGACCCACCCTGAGAAAGTGCTGAACTAAGGGGATACTGAGGCATGTTGTCTCTTTACCCAGGGCTCACTGAAGTCTGTTACGCTGAGTGAAGATTAGTGCTGTTTAGCACATTTAATTAATCATCCATTAGCGACCTCTACTAACGTTACACCAGCTATTCCACTGCAGGGGTTAAAAGCAAGGCTAGAATTATGTTTAATGAGCCCTGCCAGTTCTCAGACCTCATTGCAGAATTTATACAATAAACATTTTGAAAATAAAATGTGGCAAATATACAAAATGCCTCCTGGCGTCAGTCCAGGCAGATGCATAGTTAACTGGAACCGCTGCATATAAAATATTATCTTGGTACATTGGTGAAACGTACGCTCTGAAATCTCCTTTTAACTTTAAAGTTAAAAAAATGACAATGCAAAAGAACATGATTTTGAAAAGCTCTTTTATGAAAGGGAAGCGGCACGAGTACCATGAATCAATGGCACAGAGAGCCACTCAGCAGTAAACACCCACTGTTCTGGGAGGTAATTAAGAGTAATTAAAGGGCTAGCGGTTAACGAGTGTCCGTTCACCAGGGGGGCTGATGTTAGATAGATTAGCTGCACTAACGCATTTACAGACTGCCAATCACTGCGGATGAAGCGGTTTTCCGGAGTAGGAGGGAAAAGTCCATTAGCACGGGCTCAAATCAGATCTTAGCACGGGTTATCAGCCCCATTTTCCTGACGTTCATTATCTGTCCCTTGATGCTTGTGCATTTGGCTTCAGCTGATTGGCGCCCCTGCTCTTTTTGGCTTTATTTTCTACCGAGTGTCACTGAGTTGGTGATATATGATATTGTTTGGGCAGTATTTTTTTTCAGTAATGTATCGCTAATGCATCTGACTCTTTTCTGTGGGACCGCCGGGTGCTGTCATTCCTCGGTGTTCTTCAACTTCCAGACGCACTAATGCATCTGAAAGCAGAAAACAACAGTAAACCTCCTGGGCCAAGCTGCAGCTATTATATATAGTACATAGTAATTTAGAAGTATACGAGGTGAAAGAGTTCTTTAAGAGAAAAGCGAGGTAAGTTCACTCTCTTTTGTCCTCTCATTGTATCCCTGCATTAAATGGCAAGCCATACCTGCAGCACTTCACTCATTATTTCAACACTTCTCGCCAGTCGCCAGAGTGAGTGGCAGATGACAAAGAGCTCCATTAGAAGCATGGTGGGTACATTCTTGTATTTGTAGAGGGGGCATTTAGAAGAAATCAGTGCAGTGCATTTTTCTTTTCTCTGGCTGTCCACCCTGCCTGCGCTAGAAAAATAGCCCCAGTGTGCTCTCGCCCTAACCTCCATTAAGCCCGACAACTCATATTGAGCCTGTGAGCTTTCAGGAGTGTGGTTTTATTTTGCAGGCACTTACACTCAATGTCCAATTGCACCATCTCCTCCCCGGGCCCGGCCTGGTTCTCGGCCTCACAAGTTAGGTTGTGCAGGTTGTCACTGGAGGAAACGTTGATGAGGTAAAGGACCAGCTCTAACGTAGAGCCCCATATTCTCTCCTGCAGCAGCCAACAGTGCACGTACACACACACACACACACACACACACACAAAGAGCAGAGGAGGAGGTTAATGCACCCAGGTCACAGCTACGAACAAATCACTTAGAGGTACAGACAGGTTAGTGGGATGAAATGGGATCCAATTTAATCTACTGTAGATCAATAGATCCCAACTGAACTTTATTTATACAGTTTTAAGCACAACACAGTTGAGCTAATGAGCTTCACAACACAACGCCGTTAGGAAAGAATTAAAATAGTATAAAATCACCACACAGACAAGCACGTCCTACAGACATGTGGCCTCAGCAAGAACAGAGAGTTAAAAGCCAGCGAGAGAAGCTTTAAGTTGAAGCTTGAAAGCATCAATAAAGTGAGATTAAATGGAAAACAGGAACAAATTACATATTTTTGGGTGGGAGGCTACTGAGGTAATCCTATCACATACATATGTAGGGGCAAGACCACTTAGTGCTTATAGACGAAACGAGAATTCAAACTCAAGTCTGTAGCCAACAGGGAGCCAGCGGAGGGAAGAATCTACAGTTTTTGTCTACAGTAGCTAGAGTCTCAAAGGATAAGGCTGGTGAGATTCTATATGTTTTTCTTATTATATACCAATTATACCAATAATTACTGCATTTACATCCACATAAGTATCTCGTCTGGTTTGATTCTCAACCTGGTTTTTATCATATTCACATGGAACATGAGAAACCAGGTTATTACATGAGTTTGTGATCATTGTCGTGCAGCTGTGTCTCGCTTCCTCAGTGATTTCTCTACCAACAGATACTATCTGCCGCTTTATCGTGTGTTTTTATACCTGTACTCCTGCTAGCATATCCAGGTTTCTGAAACCGGGAGATGATGTTGTGCAACACGTAACTAGGACACTCCAAAACCACGAATATAACCAGGATACTAGTGCGTGTGTCTGTCTGTGTGTGGCACTCTTTTTGTTCCTCCTGAGTACATAAATCTTTACAAAGCAGGTCACGGATCTGCAGTACATATAAATCATTTCTTCAAACAGCTGGGCATTGTAGTTTTTCGCAGGCTTTACTCCAACAGAGACTATTTTCTGCTGCGGATTTGGTGCTGGAGCAGGATGGTGTTTGTGAGATTGATTCAAACCAAATTACAGCGGCTGTGTTCATCATAATGAAGGAACACGTCACTCAGTGCGACAGTGTGGCTCGTTGATGTGTTTTTAATCGTTTTTGGACAACAATAGAGCTCTATGGAACAGAGGAATAAGATATATCTACTACACAGACAATACTTGTTGGTAAAATCAATTTATCTTTGGTTTTGCTGTTGCTGTGGGATTTGTTGACACAATTTGACAATTTGTTGAGAAGAAAAATATAGACTCCAGATCACCAGAAGTATCTTTTTATAATTCCAAAATATTTAGGGCATGAAGGTGTGGATTGGTTGTTTTTCTTTCAAGTCAGAGAAACAATTATAGTTCTGAGTTTGGAAACAGTACAAAGTAGTTTGAAGCTGTATTTGACTAGTCACGTCAATTTTATTTATATATTCTAATATCAAATGTGACTTTGTTAATATCTGTATGACATATACATTTAAAGATATAATGAAAGGTCTTCACTACCTCTGTAAAAAAGTGAGAGTGGAGCTCCTCAGTTCGCCATCTCACACTGGGAGTGGGACTTCCGGTCACATGACACTCAAATGTCAGGTCGCCTCCTTCTTGAATCTTGCCTTTGGAGGAGACAATAGTCACCTCTGGCAGACCTGAGAGCAGCAGAGGAGACAGTGTGAGCAGCACGCAGCAATGAGCACAGGTCGCTAATGTGATGGAACAACTAAGAGCTGAGCTTTTTTTTGTTTTTTTGCAGTTCAGAGAAACAGCACAGGGCCAAAAACTCTCTCATATGTTTCCTGGCAACAAGATGTTCCTACTGTATGTGATTAGAGCAGCAATGCTGAGCCAATTCCTCCCCTGCATTTCACTGCACCTGCTTGTTCAAGGCATTAATATGTAGAAAAGGAACAACAAATGTTTTTTTTCTTTTCAAACCAATTGAACGAAGCTGCGTCATTTCAAATTTTCATTACATCTCATGAGAGGGAGACTACAAACGCCATGAATTTTACAATACAATATTTAAAGATGCCCTCCAGACATGTCTTAAGATGTAGAAAAATACTCTGCTTTGTATAATTTGTGTCTGGTGTGTCACCCAAAAAATAAAAACCAATTTTTTTACCTCCTACTTATACTGAATATGTAAATAATTCTCATTTCAGAAGGACAAGTTTCACACTTCACGCCGGTACATCCATTCTGTACAGTAAAGGTTGAACATTCAAGTGCAGCAACAATTGGCAAAAATTCAAAGAAAGAAAATGAAAGCCAAACTCACTGCAGTTATCTATCACCAAGGAGTTGAGGGCTACTTCCTGATCGTTGGAGAAACAAGACAACATTTGGTTGTCCACCTCACCACGTTCATAATGCTGCCACTGCTGGAGCCAGTGGAGGTCACATGAGCAAACAAGAGGGTTGTCCCTCAAAACCCTGAAGAGAAAAAAGGGGGGAAATCAGGTTTTTAATTCCTTTTGATTTAAATTCTCTGCCAAGAACTCACAAGAAAGACGAGAGCTTCAATCGTCAAACTTTATAAATCAGATTTGCATGGAGAAACTAAATAATGACTATTTATCATCTCTTTCTGTAATAGGTTGAACAGTGTTTTAGTTAGGATGAAATTTACTTTCAAACTGTTTCCTTTAAAAACCACTAAGCCCAATTTATATGCATAGAAATATATACAATTTTTATTTTTACCTTTAGATAGAAAACAACTTTTCATTCCACATAATTATTCTATTTTCCTTCAGCTTTCAAAAACCCTAGGAGCTATAACTAAAGGAAACGTGTTGCTGCCACGCACTGAAAAGAAAGCTGTCAATGTTTTTGCAAAAGG
Organism: Nannoperca australis; assembly: GCA_036023655.1. NCBI lineage: Eukaryota > Metazoa > Chordata > Actinopteri > Centrarchiformes > Percichthyidae > Nannoperca > Nannoperca australis. The sequence continues at coordinate 30,133 of JAVQJD010040052.1, forward strand.
CAGCAGTAGCTTCTTTTAAAACAGCGTATCTGGTATCTGTTCACCTCTGGATTAACATCTGCCAAACTGGGGTGAAAGCACAAAGCTAGAAGACCACAAGAACACTGAAAGGCCTCCGAATATAGCTTCAAGATTTTAATATTTTTACGGTGTATATTTTGTAATTTACAATTACAAAAGAAACAAACGTAAAAAGCCATTGGGTCTTTTAAAGATTTTAAAGACATTAGTAAATTATTTTAGTGTCATTCACATGTTCCAGAATTGCTGCTTTTCCATTTAAAATGTGAAAGGTCTGCAGCTTGTTGACTCCACACAACCTGACAACAAACAAAACGTTAACTCAAATCACAGGAATCTACTAAAAGGGGTTTGTTCTTAATGTCCATGTGTTGGAATGTCTTGCACTAATGTCTGCTAAGATGTCTACAAGTCCTACTTGTTCAAACTTGTCACCTACAACCTTTGACTTTACGCGGGACTGTACGAACATTATTTGGATGGAACCTCCTGTGATAATATTGAACTAGAACAACTCCTTCAACCATTAATAACTAAAAGAAATGAATTTAAGATAATCCACTTACAATTTTAACATTTAATACCTCAAAAGAACATTTTCAGAATGTGAGCCATCAACACACATTAGAAGTAAAATGACCAATTGGAAAATGTATGGAAAACAAATGATGGATCCAGCTTATAAAATAAACTGTACACAGACCTAAGCTGCTAAATGAACACATAATACCACTGCCACTGAATGAGGGAACCTGGCACAGGAAGTGGCAGATTAAGGTGATCTTGGACTACTGCGAGTTGTTGTTTTTCTTTGGCTCCTACTGTTGATGTGCAGCCCAATCAGTAAGAGTATTTCCTCCCATTCAGCCAACTAGACCTCCTGGGAATTTACACGTATTTGAATGAATGCGAGTCCTCTTTGGGAATTTTAAGGGACTCACAGGTTGAGCAGTGGTAGAAAATGAAACACCCTCCAGGAGATGTGTTCAAGGAAGTTTGATGCCAGGTTCCTATGAAACAAAGACAGGAGACACATGATATTATAAACACTTGTTTTGCTGTTCAATCCCTATACACTATGTAACACAACAGTATTTCAACCTGTGCTGTGCCTAAGAAAAGCCTCTGCATGTGGTACTTCTGCTTTGCCTATATTTTACTTTCCTAGTAGCACACAGCTTTTGAAAATAGCGTAATAATTAGCATGAGAGGATAGAACCATATGAACAGAAAGAGATCAATACATACACTGTAGTCAATACGGTAACAGTACCACGGCAGTGTATTTGAAATTAGTTCTGCAATCATGTCGTTTGCACAAATGTTACTTTGAGAAAGAGCATACATCTTTCTCAGCCTGAAAGAAAAACTGGGTTAGAAATGTTCTTTTCATTTTTGTAATCTAGTCCTGTCCTGCAGTGGAGTCACGCTGTGATTTGATTGCACACTTTCAGAGCAATGCTTACCTGCTTTGAATTATTTTCAGTGAAAACCGTTAATGCATCCAAATGGGTTCTGATCAATTACTTTGGCAAGTACTTCACACCAGCCAGAAGCTACATTCACAATAAGCCCCTCCAGCACACCTCTTTGTGTTTGCTTAGTGTTCAGTGCATTAGATGATTACTCCAGAGTCACAAACACTTCTTGGAGGAAGGATGTTGTTCAGCCACATGACTAAAAAAATACCACAGATTTGCACTCTGGGCAAGAGGTTTACCATTTATTGTAGACATTTTCCATTTTTTTGTATATTAGTTTTTCTAAAAGTTGACAATGTTAAGTTAATCGGTCGGTACATCCATCACTAATCACTAGTCCAGACTAAAATATCTCAAGAAATGTTGAATCGAGATTCATCTTTGGTTATCCCCTGTCTTTTCCTCTAGCGTCACCAACAGGTAACGTATTGTGTGAAATACCTCAGCATCAACTGGATGGGTTGGCACCAATATCTGTCCAGCCATTCATGGTTCCCAGAGGATGAATCCTGATCACTTTGGTGATCTTCTGACATTTTCTCTAGCTCTACTATGAGGTTTACACTTGTGGTTTTATGTAAATGTCCCAACAGCTATTGGATGGATTGACTTGACCAAACTTGGTACACAAATTCCCATCAGTCTCAGTTGTGCTTTATGTTTTGTATGCTATCAGCATGCTACCAGAATTGCTGTAGTTGCTTATTCATGTTTAACTTAAATGCATACATTGTGAATAACGTAATCTAAAATGTGTATGTCAGCCTGTCATAATAATCCTGTGATAGATGAAGACCACATATCTTTTTGTCAATCCTCTCAGGCCACTAAAATATCACCACAGTGGCTCTCAAATGATCCTCAGCCAGCCAAGGAAACAGGCTGTAAACAAACCTCCCTCAGAAGATGACAAAAAGCCACACTGGGGAGCACGCACATGGAAGCCAATACATATTCACTCTGGCAGGGCCAAGGGTTCAATTATTTGTTTTCCTTGCTCTCAAAAGTTCATGTCAGATGGGTTAGCCATCGGGGCTTATCCATTACCAGCTCGATTCCTCCACGGGCCCGCCGGGGGAGAGCAGAGCCGGGAATGGCAGCTCGTTTTCTTTGGGCCAGTCTTAAGAACTGAACGCAAGAAAATATATAAAAGACGGTCGAGTCAGGAGGATTGCGGCTGAACACGAGAGCAGAAGGAGAGAAAGGAAAGCGGTCCAAGCTGACATAGCCTCCATGTCCCCTGCTTAGTTTGGTTACAGTCCATCCGTCTTAATCTCAGAAACACATCTGTCACACAGAAGCTCCTGTTCTCCACCCAACCCCAGCCCACCCTCTCCCTCCACAGTCAAATATTGATTAAGTGATAATGGACCCTTAGAAGAGTGTATTTATTATGCATCAGTTGTCGATAATCCGCCAAAGTGAGCGAGTAAAAGGTGACTGGTGGATGTCTTCTCCAATTTCTCGAGCTCACTCCACCTAGCACACTACCACCGCCCCCAACCTCTGGCCCTCGAAACCCACCTGTCCTTTAGATAAACAACATGTCGCACACATTCAGTAAAACGATGAGGACAAGATGGTGGCGATAAGGGTCGGCTGCTGATGAATAGACAGATTTGATGGTTCCAGACAGTCGATTCATAGTATTATTTATTGTTGGGACTGGATTATAGGGGCCTAACGGTTCCTGAAACTGAAAACTTTGTGAAAATCTAACTACCAGGCTGCCTGCTAATTTGATTTCTAGATGATTGTTGAAAGGTTTGAATACATTGTTCTATCACAGAATATCTGTGAAAACATGTTTCTTTTTGTCAGTGACAGCAGAAATAAATTGCTTTGGGGTCGTGACTAAAGATTAGTTAGATTGTTACGGAGCCAGAACAGTGACAGTAACATTTGGCATCGAAAAGAAAATCTGAATATTGTCATTGGAAAACACATCAGAATGCAAAAAAGAAAGTTCAGGTTTTGTTTTCAAAGCCACATTTTCTTTTCGATGCCAAATGTAACTGTAACTGTGCTGGCTCCATAGTGTGATTTTAACAACTACATCCATCTAGAAAGACTACTTCTAATGAATGCAGTTTGTGCTTTCTGCATCTTAAATGAGCTCACAAATCTACCAGATCTCTGGACAGTAATACTGTACTTTGAACAAGCGACTGAGCTCTCACGTCATGTGACGTGCAGTAATAAAGGGCCGGCTGAGCACTGACTGACAGCAACAAATAGTCTGCCTTCACACCAGTCAAAACAATCCTTTTGTATCGACAAGGACACTTACACATACTGGAGCTTGAGGTTGTGTTGGAAGGCATTGGCAGAGATGAGCCTCAGCTTACATGATGTGACCGTGCTGGAGAAGGAAAGAGATAGCACAATGAAAATCCAAACAAAATGGTTTTCTATGATAGAAATAAAGCATTAAAACTAAGAAATACTGAAACTTGTGTGAGATAGATCAAAGCAGGGGTTGCAGCACATTGTGCTTCCACCTGGAATGAAATGTTCCTTATTAATAGGAATAGATTAATGTAAACTGCAGCTGTTAGCATGTGCGGCTAACTAGCTTACTATCTTCATGAGTAACCAAGTGTGGCTTCTGAGGCCGTAAAGCGCAAAATGAATATACTACATTAGTCTGTTGGATTACGTATTACGTTAAGAAGAGCCCCGTTCACAAGTGTATCCCCTGTGTAGTATTTACTCATTGTGTGGAAACCGGTCCTTAAGCTAACGTTAGCATCTCGTTATTGGATTTGCAGAAGTTAACACACCAGCAACCCAAGCCAAACACATCAGTTAGTCCTCAGCCTAAAACACTTTCTCTTGTTAAAACTGAAAATGCAAACAAATATTTAATCTAAGCAGCCGAACAGAGTTTTGCTAGAATGAAAGAACTGTCTGACCGTACGTCTTTCTTTATATCATACTTTTGCCTGGGACTTCTTTTAGTATAATCACAAGCCATTAAGTGTCACTTTAAACACAGAAACAGCCAAAGACATATTTTCAATCAACTCAGCAAGCTAACGTTAGCTTAATTAGCTAGTTAAAGCTGATAAAATCTGCCAGAGAAATTTGTTTTTTCAAATTTCAAAACTAACAGCTGCCCACTTGAAATGCAAAACCTGCTTTTGTTTGCGTCTGTCTGAAATTAAGGAGCCATTGATATAATTATAATATATATAATTATAATTATAATTTAACTGTTAAATCTGCCACATTATTGTAAACTGCACATGTGCAAGGGTGAAAAGCTTGACAGGTATAGCAACAGAAAGTTATCTTTGTCGTACAGTAAGTTGTCCAAGTTGTGAGAAAAGCATTACTTACAGGTTCTTCAGCTCTCTGTAGTTAACAAGATCAATTTCTGTAATATTCTCCAGGCCTGCTTGGTTTTCTATGTAACTGGTAATTAAAAAAAAGAAGAGAGAAAGACAGGTAAAAACATTTATTTAGTTGTTGCCTTAAGCCTTTCAGAAGAAAAAGACACAAAACACTTGAAAATGACACACAAAAGAATGAAGAAGAGGAGTTTATCATCATCTGTGTTTATCATTTATAGCATTAACTAGACAAACAACAGGGAACAAAACAAAAACCCAATTTGAAATGTTTTAAAACCCAAGACTACAAACGGTTTTCTGTTTTTCAGTCAAAGTAAATCTATTGAAGATTCCAGTCCACACTAAACACTGAAATAGGCTGCACTGAGTTAGTCACCTGTGTAAACCTTGTGCAGCTAATAACTTAAACATCATTCAGACTTGGGAGAAACAACAGGGAGGAAAGGGGATGGGAAGAAGCCAAGCAACCACGGGAGTGAGCGGGATTCGAAAGCATGATCACGTGAATCAAGTGAGAAAACAAGAAAATAAAGAAAGGCATTAAAGAAGGAGCCTTCCCTGACATCCACCCAACAAACTGACAACAGAGATGTCCAGGGACCCAAAGCCCACAAAGCTCAGACCAGAACTTCCTCTACTGCTCATGTGGAAATAAAATGTTATACCTTAAGAAACGCTGATGGGAAATTCTTTACCAGTCTACCTCAGAATAACAAGTGAGCTGTAGATCAATTCAGCACTCAACACAAGGACAGCCAGCCCTTTTCATGACATGTTTGAATAGATGGCTTGAGCAAACCTACCAAGGATCTCGCCGGAGCCAGCTGTCCACCCCATTCTCTGCCCTCCTCTACATCTCATTACACCCCCTCCTGTACGGATGTTGTCTATTTAGTTCAGGAGGACACTTCTGTGACCTGATTCAAGTATTTGAGGATTTTATCAATGTGAATGTCTTCGGCCCTCTCTTGAACACGTCATAATAACCCTGGATAAGCTTTCCTTTCCACCAAATAATCTGAATAAAAGGAAATTCTGAAAATAACATTACTTTCGAGAAGACAGCCTTGTGGTGACCACAATGGAAGATGATTGGAAAAACAGATATGAAATGTGCAGTGTACTGTAAGTGCATCAACTTCATGCAGCAGGGCCCGGGCTGGAATCGAACCCTGCGCTCTACCAGGTGAGCTACCGGGGTGCCCAAACATTAACACTTTAGAAAGTCAAAAAAAAAAAGTGTGATTTACTTTAAGGTTAGATTGTTGGAATCAAACCTGAAGGCCAAACTTTATTGTTGCAGAACAATTATATAAATGCGCAAAACAAAAACAAAACAAAAAAAAGAAAAAGTAGTTTTCAATTTCTATAGGTTTTAAAGTCTTGTCTTTGCTTCTAGTAACGAGCTTCTTTTTCTGTAGAGTATTCCACCAATTTAGCATTGCACTCCTACAAAATTGTCGGACTCATGATGGACAGTTTTAAAAACAAAAAAACTTAAAATCAATGAAGCAGAACCAGAGATATCGTCTTTTTTATTCCCTGCATTCTTCGTCCTTGTGAAAACCTGGTGCCTACAATACACACAACACATCTCGACCTTCAACCAGTTTGTTCTGAGATCCAGGTGTGTTATTCTAATAGAGGCTAACGTAGCCTCAAGCTGCTAACCTTAAGCAGATACGAGGACAGGTCTAGTGAGCTTCAAGTGACCCAAGTGATCACATGATGTTTCCTACTTCACTGAAAAGTCCATTACCAGTGTATGTGCACTAGAGATTTCAAGTTTCCACATCACACTTAAGTTGTAAGTTGCATTTTGGACCTTCACTGGCTCCAAATTAGCTGTGATGTCACAAAACCATTTGAGTCTTAAACTCCGATTTAAGTACAGAGAAACCTTCAGGAGTCAAACGCATACAACAACAAAGAAAAGCACAATTTGAGTGGAGATACAGGAGATACTGTACGTAAATATTGCACGGGGAGATATACCAATTAATTGAATATAGATTTTTTCCCCCATGGTATTATAGCGTGTAGTGCATTTGCCAGAAAATACCTGCAGTAATTTCTAGTTGACGCCAGCCACTTTCAGCATGTGGCATTGTTTGAACCTTCTGGCTCTCTGTTTGTCAGCTGCAACACACAAACCTTTTTATTCATGTTTGATTGACCCACACAGCAGTAATGTGATTACAGGGCAGGTGGGCCCAGGATCACCCATCGCCCTTACTTATTGGATTGAGCCAAGTGGGCTGTATATCATCTATTGTTCCCGGGTGGAGGCATTGACTGGCAATTCACAAAATTGAATTTATAACTCAGAGTAAAATGTATCTAGGCCCCTGTTCCACAGTTAATGGCCCCTTGTTTGTTCTGCGGATCGCCGTTATTCCCTTGCACTGCCGATACGGCGAAGTGTTGTTGTTTGCTGGCATGTAGAGCAGAAGCAGAAAAAAGCCCGCTCACTTATTGATTGAATGGTTCAGAGAGAATATCGAGCCTCACCCCGAGCTCTACGAAACATGTTTAGCTTTAGGTACAAGGAAATCCTCTGAGGCAAGACAGAGAGAGCAGGAAAGATAGAAAAAATGGAGGAGGAGAGTTGGGTATTAATAGGTGAATAGAGGCTGAATGTTGCAGTAAATTCATTGCATTGTAGTTCCTTCTTAACAAGTGCTAATTGCTCAGGTCCGGGGACAGGAACAAAGAGAGAACAGCGTGGTGGTGCAGAGACTGACATTTACTTTTCCATGTTGGAAATGATGGTGGGTTGCATAATAATACAGCAGCTCTCTTTAAATCACAGGTGGTCAGCTTTTCCTTTTGTTTTCTTCATGCAAAGCTTCAAAAAGCCAATGTTAAATAACAGTCATTCGCTGCAGACGTGCTGTAGCTGAGTGAGAAGTCTCAGTCCATCTGAGCAATGACTTGGATGGGTTTTATTCAAACACATTCCCCTGGGGACTGCCTGCCCATAACGACGTGACAATCAAAAGTGTGACATGTATGGCTGTAAAGGACAACTTACATCAGACCAGCCTCTAAACCACCACATAAAGTGAGCATCATCAGCCATCTTTTCTTTTTCTATTGAGGGCAAGTTGAACCACAGAGAAGGAACTTAAATTAGGTCAGAACAACCTCAGCGGTACATGCAGGTCAGCAGATCATTCATCACAAATGGAATTAACATTTGAGCCTCCAAGATTGAAAAATACTTTCTCCAGCCACGTGTATCTCAGATTACAGCATGTGGGTCTCCACTGTGAATATAATCATGGTACCTGTACGTGAAATAATGATTTGTTAACCTTCAGAACATTGTGCACATGTATCAGGTCATTTTGCCTGTAGTCTTACACATCCTCCTGGTTTTAAATAAAAAGTCACACTCTGACTCAAAAGTGCTTCATCTTGCCGTTAGAAGTAAAGTTTGAAGTCACAGAGTTTATGGAACTGTGCTTTGATGATAACTTTGTATCTCCAAAGATTTTTCAAAAAGTTTTTGGACTCAAATCTGATCAACTACACAGTCCCGATGAAGCTCAGTTTTATAAATCCCACCTAGATATTCTTTTTTAATGTTGATAAACGCTTATTTAGTTATGAATATTTATTGTTTTGGAGAAGAAGTCAGATCTTGAACTCAGCAACATGTGACCTACATGGAGTTGTGAGGTTTTCCACAATACTACAATTGATAACGCCGAGATCTTTTGAAAACCCTGAGGCCACACTTGATGTCAGTCCCCATCACTCTATGCCAGTTATTGTCAGCAGCAATCCATAATTGATCTCCAGTGACCAAAGTGACTAAATTACCGCCAAGATAATGCATCTGAAATAGCAGAAGATTTACTTTTGGTAACGCTAAGAACAAACTCCTCTACACATGAAAACAGAGCACAATCAAACTGTATCAAAGGATGAAAATTAAACAAAGCTCTCTAAGGGAAGCAAGGCAGATACTTTCCAGTACTTTGCTGTGGTACTTTGGCGTTTGTTACCGCCTGCTCAACACAACTGGACAACGCACTGTGGCTCTGTGCGTCAGACCTCCACTGAGAACAAACTCTCTTCACAGTTTGAAATCCGACCAAAATAAAAAGTGCCACAAATGAATGTAACAAATAATATGAAATAAACAAGGCCAGAGAGTATGAAGTCCAATTTAAGAAGAAGAAAAACATGCAGCATGCAGGCAAGCACTTGTTGTTCTTAGTCAAAGCAATGGACACAGCCTTGAATGATACAGTCAATGTAACAGCTCACGCTTCGTCAGAGATTCTTACCAATGACTGTAGAGTCATTTCTATGATTACTACATTTTAACACCTGGACTAGATTGAACAAAATGCTGAGAAGTTTAATGATATGACGTGAAGCCCGTAGCAAATGGCCCCATTAAAACAGAAACTCTTCCATTGAGACACAAAAAAACTAATTCAACGCCACCCCAGAGTGATGAACTGAACACAAACAGAAAATCAAGCTTGGAAAACTGCCAACACCAAAGCATGTGAGTGCATCCGATACATTTATTCTCATTTAGAGGCACATGCAGAGCAGGTCACACATCATACTCACATCTCTGTCACGTTCTCGCTCTCTTGCGGTGCCAGCGCCGGGATGCTGGTGATACCATCAGGCTCCAGGCACTGCAGCATGGCGAAAGAGCACCGGCAAGCCGACGGGCAGCCTCCCAATGTGGGCGCCGGTGCTAGGCTGAGCAAGGTGAGCACAAGAGGCAGGGGAAGTGCCAGGGCCCAGGGTGCCACAGCCATGCTCAAAGGAAGATCTTCTCAGCACCAGTGGAGAAGTCTGGCAGCTGTAGTGGGAGTTGGTGTGTTTTGTGGTTCACCTAATGAAGAAGAGTCAGCGAAGAGAGGCGAGGAGCTTTCACACACAGTGGCTCTTCTCGTGGCTCTCTGGCAGGGTTGAGATCCCAGCTGGTCAGGGTCTGGTACTGAGCCACAGCTGTACTGAGCAGCAGGAGGGGCAGGCAGGCAGGCAGGCAAGGGGCCTCTGGGGACATGGTGGTGATGGGCTGCAGTCTCTCTCTTTCTCCCTCTCTCTTCCTCTCCTCCACGATGAAGGGAGGGGCAAGATAGCAGGGGCCAGAGTCACCAGACACCTCTGAAAGCGAGAGGGGGAAGAGGGAGGGGTCGGTGTGAAGGGTGTATGTTGATAATGATGAGAGGAAGGGACGGGATATGGTGATGGAGATCTCATCTGCCCCCCCCCCCGGGTGAAAGGTCTGCTGTCCCGCCAGCAGCTCGAGGTGCAAGCAGAGCCAAGAAGTCAGGGCTCTTGGGTACCTGGACGCATGCAGTAGCGCTCTTACACTCGCACTAACACGACTGCAGCCACATCCTGCTGTATGGATGGATGGAGCTCTGTGTCCTGGGAGAATTGATTGTTGGACGGGTTTGTGATTGTTGAGACTTAGGAGGTTAGTGATGAATTTAATGGCTGTGGAAAAGTGGGGGGGGGTGGAGAGACATGCTATCTGCAATAAGCTGTTTTTCAGTGTGAACTCCCAGCAGGATTTAATAATAGGAAATGAAAGCAAAAGGACTACAGCTCTCTGAGCGTGTTGTTTTCCATCACTGCAACATATTCAGTGCTGTAAGCCTTGCAAGGCTTGCACACAATTTGCATTTCGCTCAATGTGATCTTAAAAACTCAATAGGCAATTCACTTTCACTCATTTCATGGGAATGTACAATAGTTGACTGGCAAGTACTCCCCAATACTTTGTTGTAGAACTTCAGCACAGTCTCTTGCTACACATAACTGCACAAACACAGTGTGGCAGCGTCAGAAAATTGATTTTCATATGAAAAAATCTTCTATTGACCTGAAATTAGTCCTGAATGTTCCAATGAAAACTGCTCCTGATTGAATTTGAGATGAAGTGATGTTTCTAGACCTCTGTAGCTGCTCCTTGTCTCTGCTTGAGGCTAGCAGCTCAAGGCTTCATTAGCCGCTAACAGCAGTTTGCAGCCGAGTTACATTGTGGGTATTATAGGTGCCAGGTTTTGACAAGGAAAAAGAATGTGAGGAGAACAATATTTTCTTGTTCTGCTGAATCAAATTTCATACTTTTTAAAAGAAAAGCATCACGAGCCTGACAATGTTATAAAAGTGCAATGCTAAATGAGTCAGGATGACTTTATCTTCTGTAATGAGGCAACACAGTTGCAGAGTCATGGTTCACTCAGTGTAAAAGTTGTCAATTTGGTTCAGAAGCTGAAAGTAGTATGTTTCTGCTTGATCAATTATTTTAATGGTTGTTTAATCCTAAATAATTGTTTCAACATGAATTGAAACAATATTTCCTAACCAACTTCTACGTTATAGAACTTTAACGAATAACAAAAATCATACTAGCAGGCGAACTCTATATGGTGTCAGTGACAGTCCCTCTAATCCTGTATCTGATCAACCTGGAGCTGTCCATCACGCACATGTTCTTTACATGAGTGGAGCCACTTTCTACCCATGGGACCAATACTGTGCCCCACCCCCATTCCTCTTAGTCACTTCTGCACTTGTGCACATGAGTAGGGTCATAGTGTCCCGACCACAATTACTGGCCATACGCTGAATAGCCATTTTTGCTGCTGTCGTCAGGATTATCTGGTGGCTTAATTACTCTTCCTTTTTACGCCCCCTTTTTCTTGGTCTTAGCTCAGCAAATAGTGTGGAGGGACAAGGCGCTTATTCGCAGGAGTTTGAGAGCTCAGGCAGACCAGGAAGCATTTACAGGGAGGTGTAATTAACAACGTGCAGCATAAACAGACAAATCAAACATATGCAAATTAGATCAGGCCAGCAGGTTGCAATGTACACTATCTAAACATCCTGTAATTTTGTTCTTACAACCGTGTCCTTTACTTATCCAGCTTTGTTTAGCAGTTTATGCTTACGGATTATGTAAAGTGTTTGATTTCAAATGTACAGGTTTGGACTGTGTGTGCATGAGTTTCTCCAGTGCACACTTGTAATATTTGCACAATGAGCACAGTCAGCAGCAGACATTACACACACCCTCAGTATATACTGCAAAATGTAAATACTGACTAAAATCTCAACAATGATGCTTTCTTTTGTTAATTCTAAGCGATGCTAGTTCGATTGCCATGGCGCAGATATTCATGGTGCCCAGAGGATGAACCCTAATGACTTTGGCGATCTTATGGCTTTTCCTGTAGTGCCTCCATGTGACTGACGTTTTTGGGTTTTACTGAAATATCAACAACTATTTGATCAATTGCCATGAAATTTGGTACAGACATTCGGGGTTCCCAGATGATGTATCCTACTGATTTTAGTTATCCACTAACTTTTCATCTAGCGCCACCATGATGTTTCATCCAGTTTTCCCACAGTGATGTCGCCTGTCGTACATCCAAATGAGAAATAAAGAACAAGAAATAACTTAGTTACCCCATGTTTATGTTTTCCTCAGTAAAATTAATTTATATTCATTTTCTTGAAAACTTTGAAAACTGCAGTTAATCATTTACTATGAGGAGTCTCCATCATAAATCAGCAATTAGGTGGGACACACAATAAGTCCTGATAAAACAATAACCAATCAAGTAATTTACATGTACCGCCCACACACATCATCAGCTTCCTCCAGAGGTCCATGTTAACTGTATAAAGCTGACAACTAGAAATAAACATCTATTGAAACATGCCTGTTTTTAACAATAGATGAATATGAGACATGATATGAAGTGTGAGATATCCTCCAGCTCAAAAAATACGTCACCTATTCTCACATGATGAAAAATAGCACTAATCTAAAATGCTTTTCATGGCTGATATTTTTTCCAACCTTTTATGTTTTAGTAATACAACATTTGGGGGGCGGGGGAACCTTCATGTGTTTCTGCAAAGACTACTGTATGTGGCATGATTCTGTCTTTGTCTCCTGATTTCCAAGTGTTGGAGCCTATTCAACCGTGTCTTACCTTTCTCATTTCTGTCTGTCCGTCTCTTTATTTTAATCCGCACAATTAATTTACAGATAATCTAATTTTCTACAAGCCATATGACAATTTTCAACCTCACGTCATTTGGCGGTAGTGGCCATTTGACAGATAATAATGGCCTCATTTCTCTCTGGGTATTTAATTAGATTACTGTTTTTATGCATTATGGTGATTGATGGTGATAGAAGGGGTTAATTGCAACACTTGGCTTTTGAATCAATCTCCCCCTGTCATGTCAAAGATAAATACATTGGGTAGGACTCCACTCGCAGGGAACAGACACAGTCGCTGTTGCATCCTGTTTTATAGGCTTGACCATGTTACCAGCTGTATCTCCACCATGTGTCCCATAACTTCCTCTTTATATCACACAATCAAGCAAGTGCACAATGCATAGCCTCATTAAATCAATCCATACACTGAAACGGAAGGATAAGGCAACAAATCCCATAAACAGACCAAAACAAACAGTGAATCGATCCCACTAACAAGTATTGCCATAGCCAAAGCCTAATATAACTTATTATCTGCGCAATAGAGCATCGTTGTTGTACAAAAATGATAAAAATACATCAGTGAGCTACATCATTGCACTGGGTCACATGTTCCTTCATTACCATTATAATGGGCACTGTGGCTTTTCAGTCAATCCCACATTATATTTACAAACAACCAAACTATTTTGCCTAGTTAGCCTTGCTAGCAGCAGCGTGGCTCTATGAGTGTGTACAGACATGCATGGTCCCCAGAGGACCACTGAGCTTGCTGATCCTCTGACTTTTCTTCTAGCGCCAACACAAGGTTGGCATTTTTGGTTTTTAGTGAAATGTCTCAACAACTCTTGGAATGATTGACATGAAATTTGGCTCAGACAACCATGTTCCCCTCAGGATGAATTATAATAACTTTAACTCATCTGTACTTTGTGTTTAGTAGTAATCAGCAAATGGTAGCATGCTGACACCTTAAACTAAGAGGGTAAATATTAATTGTTAAACACTAGCATGTTACCATTATAAGCATGTCAGCATGCTGATGTTAGCATTTAGCTAAAAGCACTACTTTGTCTAAGTACAGCCTCACAGAGCTCCTAACGTTGCTGTAGTCTTGTTTTTACGCCAATGTCTGTATTAAACCTTTTTTCATTGTGCATTACATTAAGCATATGAAAAAAAGTAATGTTGAAGCCACATTTCTCCGACTTTGTTTCAACCTGCTTTTCAACCAAAATACTGAACAAAATATTTTCCCTTAGTCCAATGGAAAATATATATAAATATGACTTCGTGGAAAAGGTTTCTAGTATTCAAAAGAACATTCTTTTGACAACTATGTTACAAAAGTTCGTTCATAAGTATACAAATAAGATCTGTTATATCTTTATTGTTGGAAACACCTCTAGAAAGTCTGGATAAAGTTATCAAGGAATTTCCTTTTATTCTATCATGATAAAAAAAACTTGAAAACACTTCCAAGGCTGTCGAAAACCAATGGGCATATTTCTGTTAGTTTGTATGGAAGTTGTGTGCAGCGCAGATGAGGAGCGAGAGCACATGTGGGCGGTTAAACACATGCAGAGACGAAGAGTCAAAAAGAGGCTGCACTTCTGTCTGACCCTTAAACAATAATCAATTTTATATTTGTGCCCAGCATGAGAGAGAGAGAGAGAGAGAGAGAGAGAGAGAGAGGGAGAGCGAGGGAACGTAACAAGAGAGCAGGTGAGTAAAAGCTCTTTTGGATCAAGTACAAGGAAAGGCTTTTACACTGTAAGTGGTAAATGCACGTAGCTGCCATGTTTGTACGTAGGCTGTGTTGCTTCTGGCTGCTACTCACTTGCTGTACATTACATCGCACTGACATGATGGCTGTGTTACATATGTTGGTCTTTAAAAGAAGATTGCAAAATCTTTATGGGGAATTAAACCAGCATTCGTAGTTTGGTTTCCCAAAACATCTAGCATGAATATCAAAGAAAAAAACGTTTTATTTCTAAATTATAAATTCCTTTAAAGTGGATGATTACAGATGTTGTTCACTGTGTTAACTTGTATATATCTCATCTCAAGGTCCATTTAGCAGCTTGATCATCAGTTTTTTGAGCACCTTAAGGACTTCTTGAAAAACTTGCTGAACACTAAAAACTTGAAACTAAAACACACTGGGTTTACGGTTGAGGTCACGGATTCATGATGCAAAGTGCAAAACAGTAAATGCTTCATATGAGCAGTTCAAGCACCTCGTGTGGTGCATAATGTCTTGAACTGACCTCAATGATGTCAGCGCTACAGTGTTTTGGGAGTTGAACCCAAAACTTGAGACTTGAGACTAAAAGAACATTTTGGTAACCCTTTTTCAAAAATCTTTTTCTTGTGGAAGTGCAAAACAAAATCACTGGAGTGCTTCTTTACAGTAATATAACCTCCTTCACATTTTGTATATTTTAAATAATTAAAGTCCTTTTCTTAAGGAAAGTGGAAGCCTTGGTCGGATTTTCTGTTTCTAAAAACCCATAAGCACATTATTATTAGTCATATTAATAAGTAATGACCCTGTTGGTCTTGATTTTTTTTTCTCATTTGTGGCTGCATTGAAAAGGCCTGTGGCCCTGCTAAACAATGTGTACTTATATCTTGAATATGATCATTTGTCCTCAGTGTTCCTTTGTAAAAAGAATTTAATTATCACAAGAATACTCCGTTTTATTTAGATCTAGCTTTTTTGTAGTGCTTTCAGCAGTTGAATGCTGTTTTAAATGGGAGCAAATGTACGGTTTTTAAGGTTTATTTGGGCCTGAAAATTCTAACTTATTACACATAATACATACTTAGGACTATTCTTTTTGGACATTATTTAGCTTTTTATATGTTTCTCCATATTAAAATTTAGCTACTGCTACTTCTACGCTTACGTGGCAGCTATTGCACGAAGGTTTCTCTTAAATTGTGTCCCTGTTTTTGTAACATAGAAAGTGACGTATGTTTTAGAGATTGTATTACCACTTGAGACACAAATTAAATTTCGTTGACTTTTACTTTTTACTTTTGCACTTTTGACTTGACTTTTTCTGTATTGAACATGACATATTACTTCTATCTGCTATAAAACATAATTGTTTCCTGGATAATGATCAGTGGAAACCACTGACTGTAACTGTAGACTGCATATATAAATAAAAACTGATTTCGGATTTTGCAATGTATTTGCTTTTGCAAATTAGCCGTATATAAACATATTTTCTAGGAGACATGGTTGATGCTGGTGTTGCTGCCAAAGAACAAACATTTCCTGTTGCAGGGATCTTCAGCATTCACAGTCTTTAAAACTAGGACTTTCATTATAAATGTTCCCCAAATACAGGAAAATATAGAGGTGAGTACTGGTACATGAGCATCTTCACACAAGAAACAAGCCACTGGGGGTCCGGAAGAGCCGAGCAACCAGGAGAACTGGCAATGATGCGCGGACACCAAGAAAAGTTGGCTAGGGCGAAATTATTTCAAAGTCATCAGCGATTTCTCAGCTTTTAATTTTGAGAACAACACTTTTCTTGGGAGCAGCATGGGCACAAAGCTGATTCCAGCTATTCAGAGATTCCATGTTCACAAGAAAAACATGTTTAAACCTGTGCATGAAACAGTTTCATCTGCCACTATTGTCAAAGGTAAATAATCTTAATTTCTTTCACATGAATGCAACCTAATTAGTGCCACAGTACTCGAGCGACCGTATGTTAACTTTAAATCAAAATCAAAACAACAGCAAAGCATTGCAAAAATACATGATTTGCGTATATAAAATAGCTGCATTTATTTAGTTTGAGCCTGTTCTACCTCTAAAAAGTCATAACAGAGCGAAGCATCAACCAAGACACTCACAGTGAGATTTTAGCACAAGTGGGTGGCCTGAGAAAACTGAAACGGGAGACCTAGCCCTGGTCATGGTTAATGGGAGCACATGTCCTCCGTCTCATATCAGATGGGGTGGTTCAGTACAAGATGATGGAACAAGATACAGAGAGGGGACTCTGTGTAAGCCATCGCATGCTACAGTGTCTTTATCTACAGATCTGGACATCACAGCCCCCAACCCCTCGCCAGACCAAACCCTCTCCTCCTGGATCGATACACCACCAAGCAAAACAACGGTGTTGGGTGTAGCTGTCTCAAATTCTTCATCACTTCTCCTCTCGTCTTTTTTTACATCACCCAACCCTTCCACATCAAATTTTCCATTTGCATCATCAACACCCAGCCAGTAATACCAAGACCTGTGTGTGTGTGTGTGTGTGTGTATTTGTTTTTAGATAAGCATGCATGCATTCAGCCCTGTCTGCTTGTGTGTGTGTGTGTGTGTGTGCTTGTGTGCATGTGCTGATGAGTGCCTTAATATTTTCTCAACTACTGTAAGCAAGCTTATTTAATGCAGTATATGTGCGAGTGAATGTGCACACCTGTAAATCTATCTTTATTTTAGACCTTGGAAGTGAGGACATTTTGGCCAGCCCTCGCATTAGGTGAGGGTAAGGGGATACATTACATTACATTATGACAATGAGGGTCTTCACAAGTACAGAAAGACAAACGTGTGTGTGTGTGTGTGTGTGTGTGTGTGTGTCAATCTTTGCTTATAAATGTGCATGTGTGTATGTGTGTGTGTGCAGATCACAGGGGTAAACCCAGAATCAATGGGTTGGAGAAGGCTAGGGTTGAAGTTTTATATGTGTGTGTGTGTGTAACCGGATCGGCCCGTCTCAGCCCCTCATTAGTAGCCGGGCTGTGGACACCAGAGGCCTCCGAGAGGCTCATGCAGATGAGCAGAAACTTGAGGAGCTGTGTGTGTGTGTGTGTGTGTGTGTGTGGTGGCTGGGGGGGTGCAGCAGTTAGCTCAGGAGCTAATGAACGACAACAACCTCCCTCCTGTGTTTTTCTCTCTGTCCTCTTATCATAAATCTGTTTCTGTTTCTGATGTCTCTCTTTTCTCTGTCTTCCTCCTGCTTCCCCCCACCCCTCCTTTCATTCTGTTCAAATTTGTGCAAAATTTGGGAAAAAAATACTTGACTGATAACACCGACAAATTTACCAGTCTTTGTTTTTGAAGCTATGGGTTTTACATTTCACACAGAAATTCTTATTTCTAGCAATTTTGGTCATTTTTGATGGCTGACCTCTCCAACTAGCAGGTTTTATAAGCTGTAGCTAGCTAGCTAAATAGGCTAACGTTAGCTCCATGAGCTGGTTACCAAAATGTTTCCATAGTTTTTCATTTTAAAACAACAATGCTGGTAAATAAGTCTGAAAATATGCACGTGATGGCTACATACACCACCAATAACAACATTTGTTCAAGTAACAGCCCTCTATAGTGGTGTACAAATCATTACGACCACTATAAAGGTAATAAAGATCCACAGAGAGAAGACGTTTGTGACCACCATTGCTCCCCAAACCGTCATATTTCCCTTCATTTCTGTGCCTGAGCATAACTAAACCGTAACCAGTGTGTCACATCTAAAACTCATTTATTTGTAATTGTTTTGGGAGGCACAGATAAAATGACATTGTCCTGCTGATTGGGAAAAATGTGTTGTTCGGGAGGGCAGTAAATTATAAATGTTGTATTTTGTTGTTTAAGTCGGAAGACTTGGTGGAAGCTTTCCTTGGCTGTAGCTCTACTCTTTGCATTTCTTATTGTCTTTCTGTCTCTTTGTCTTTCTACCAGCCTGTCTGTCTCCATCAGTGCTGCGGAAACACTTCACACAAATTCAGTGTTCGGTGCAAGTCAAGGCTGAGTGACAGCGGCTCATAAGGTACAGCCTCCTTATAAAGAAAACCCCTGTATGGCTCTATACCTTTCCTCAGCAGCACTGTGTTTATTACTTTATACTGACAATAAGCTACATTCAACGACTTCACTGGCAAGTTTTCTTTTCTCACCACAGCGTCAGGAATAGTCTCTGTAACAGGTCAAGAGCAGTAGACCTGGCAGGAAATGACAAGAGATACACCAACTAAATAGATGGATAGTAAAGGAGAATTCAATGAGTGTACAACATGCTTTCTGAAAACCCGGAAACAGACTGTAATATCACATGAGGGCGAATTCACAAAGAATGGATCGCAGCCACACATAGCACCATGAATGGCACTTGACTTTTAACCGCTGTCTTCCCCCGTCTCAAGGTCCGATTCACAGAAGATATCGCGCTGATATCACAAATGTGGCCGTGGAGTTTTGCAGTTGAAGTTTTAGTTTTGCGTCTGATTGAAATTATGTAAATGTGCTTTACTTACCACCAACTCTCTGAAGAAGCTAATAAGTTTCACTCTAACTGTGTGTGGCTTTTAGCGCGTTCTGAATTGTAAGAGTTGGTCTCGACCTGCTCTGCACGAAAAAGTGCCTTTGATAACTTTGTTATAATATGGCGCTATATAAATAAAAAATGTAATTTAATTGGACGATGAAGCTCATTTGCACTGAAAGGGGCCAATTTTGTGCCAAATGTATGCATAATCTACCTAATTTATGTTTGTGCAAATAGCACCGGAGCACCGAGACGTTATTTTCCCTGAAGCGCAGCTAGGGATGCAAAATATTCAGTGTAAATCAATGCGCCGCTAATCCCCTTCAAGAACACCACCACACAATGCATTATGCCCTGGCCTTTGTAGTTTGAAAGTGTCAACTCTTGAACACACACATACTTACACTTCCACAGTTAGTGGGTGCTTGGAGAATTACACGGTTTTGTCTTATTTGTGCAGGTTTAGAGGCAGCACAATCTTTCTGTGAATCCGCCTATAAGTCTGATCTAATCTGTTTTTATTCTTGATAAACTTGATTTTTTAAAACAAGATTAGTTAAAAAAATGTTTACCCTGATTTTATGTCCTCATGCATTCAGAAAGTATGTTTTTTTTCCTGCTGCCATAAAACGCTGATCCCCAAAGTCCTCTTGCGATGTTGCTACAAAAAAGCTTATGGTAAGAACAAAATTAGGAATCTGGATTTCTGCCAGGTTTCCTTTCAAGAAGAAAAAAATAATTGTTAAGTTACAGACAAAATGTGACTTAAAAGGGTGAATTCTACCCAATGTCTTTTTTGTCCAATTTTCACCCACACAACAGTTTTTAAAATAAATATTAAATACAAAAATGATGAGCTCAAAGTAAAGGATCGAAAAATTATTGGGGAATCCAACTTACTCACTGCTGTTTTCGAGAATGTTTTCATGATATTACTGTGTTTTTATTTTAGTATTTCTCATATAATATATAATAAGATGCACCATTAGTGACCATATCAGAGAAGTCAAATGGGGCTGCCCCACCACACGTCGTTTAAACCAATAACTCATATATTCTCACAGAAAACAATATTTAACCCCGTAGTGCAAGATGACATGAATAAAAGCTAGGAATAGAAGAAGAAAAGATAACAGATTGTATAAGTTCGTCCTTTTTCGTCTCTCTTTGTTTGACTGTCGCTCTCTGACTCTATCTCCCCCTCCCTCCCAGCAGCCACATCTCCGGCTCATATCCATGTTTATAAAGAGCTGCTCTCCATTATCCTAATTGAAAAATGAGAGTAAAGTGCCACTTTATTCACAATACACGGCCATAACCCCCTCAATTCATCTCATGCACTGCAGTTCAGCCAGAGGGAGCAAAGACCGCGTGTCGGTACCACTGCTAAGAGATGACAAAGTAAACTACACAGAACAATTTACTTCCTTTCTTTCAGGCTATATTACACAGATTACTATTTCTATTCAGGTTTCCTATCAATTCTATTTTATTATTGAGCCAGAATCAGACTCACACTTACACACACAGCAAAAACATTCACACAAATCCACTTACAACACCCACACCCACACACACACACACACACACACACACACACCCACGTGTTTTAAATGTAAGTCAGGTCCATGATTCATCGGGTTATAATCCTTTTTATGACTGCCCTCTCACCACACACACACACACACACACACACACACACACACACACACACACACAAACTTCCCAGAACTGCCAGAATTGGTTGTACTATTATTAACATTGTGTGACTCATACATGGTCTACATCTAGGTCCACTGATGATAAATAGGTTTATGGAATATGCTTTCTGCAGCTCTGGGAAAAGTCAATAGTACCGTGTACCGCTCTCATTCTGTGATGTGAGCTATTAGTGGAAAATAAAGCACAAATAACATAAAGCACAGCGGATGCTACTGATGGAGAAAAACAACAGCCCTCTCAGGTGATTAACAGCATTTCTGAGTTACTCTTGAAACACCACCATTATAGAACGCGTCTCTTCAGTTACTATATATTAGCTCATGTAGACTTTTCCAGAAAATAGCCCAATAATTTGCTGATGTGCTTGATTTGTACTGTAAGTGCAGTGTGTTTTCCTGCAACATTTTCATCTTAACAGTACAAAGCACTCTCTATCCGATCCGACAAAGTCTGTTAGATGCAGTTGAAACTTACACAAAGACAGTATTTTAGAAAGCTGACCTTGACGCCATGTAGGTGTGGGAAAATATTAGTATCAGAAGATACACATTAAAAAAGTGAGCACTTTTTTAAATTTTCGGATGACGTGTCACATTTGTTTATAACACTTGCAAGTTACAAGGAACTGCTTTAAGCAACATCTACATATGAATTTCAACCAAAGTATGTTTTTATAATAAATACATTACTGTAAATAAAGTCCATAATTTAATGTCTCCAAAATATGGGGATGGTGATAATCTGTGCTTTACCTTAAAAATGTAAACTTTTTGTGCAGTATGAAGCATTATGCAGCTTGTTCATTTGTACTGCAAACAACAAACGTATCAGAGCAGATTCCCTGTGTTTCATTCTGTCACTTGCTGGTCGAGCTATCGCGCGAACAAGACGCCGCTGGGAGACGAGCGCCGAGTGTCGACCTGGAAGAGTCGACTGCTCTGTGATCAGAATGTCAGATCAGCTGTTAGCGGCACCAGGAGGAGTCAGCGCAGCTCTTTCCAAGTCATGCAGAACCCTGCAGAGCGAGGCACCAGGGACCAGCAACCTGTGTGCACCTTTTGTGTCCACTTGGATGTTTGCACAGCTTCACCTGCACTCTCTCCTAATCCCTAGCGAGTGTGTATGTGTGTATGTGTGTGTGTGTGTGTGTGTGTGTGTGTGTGTATGATGGGTTGGGAACAGGAAGCAGCAGAGGATGTTGGTAATAACGATGAAGAGCACGAGGCAGTTAGTGTCACGACTGCATTAAATTTGACCTGCAATTTTATAGCATTTGTGTCAGTTATTCAGATGCTTGGGAAACAAGCGGGCCATTAACAGAAATACATTTTCCACATTTGCTTTGCATGTGAAAATATTGTAAACTATGGGCTGAAAGTGACATCCAACAGACTTTGAAATGGACATGATTGTCAGGAGGGAAGGTCTGAGCATCAACAAGACCAGAGAGTAGGCAGCAATCTCAACAACATTTGGTGTCTGCGAGGAAAACATAGTTCCTCTCAAGCCATTAGAGGCGATCACTTCTCCACAGTAAGACAAGGAAGGTAACCTCACTGTGTGACTGCAATACGACAAATGCTGCCAATTTTAGGACTCGGAGAAAGCACCGCGCAGGGTGGATTTTCGGTTCATGGTAAATTGATGAATACACAACTGCTAGACCAATCAAAGTTGACTTGGACACCACAAGTAATTGGACCAAACAATGTTTACCAGTTAGCGCTAAGCACAAAATACAGCCAAGGGTGATGGGATTATCATTAGTTTTGCAGATATTTGGTCATGAACCAAAGTATTGGGCAAGGTCAAATTTGAACCTGTTGATACTGCAGTCTGCCATGAGTGAGTCTATTTGTCTGTAATTATTTTTACCATAACATTTGCATTAACAATTCACAGACAACTGAAAATAGCTGATAAACGCTCTTATCAGCACAATAATTAGCAATATCCTGACTAGGGTAAGTGGAGTGAGACAGACCCTGAGCAGCATGAATGACGGCTGGATAATGATTTAATTAGTGAGTGTACTGACCAAGAACACAACCAACAAACCCTTGGGCAGCATCTTAATTTATCAACCAGACGTATCCCTTTGTTAGCCCCCCGTTCAGGCAGAGACTTGCCCCATCCCATTGGCCGACAGTGAACGGTCCTGGAAGGAGACTATAAAACTGCCATTTTGGCAGGATGGATGGGGATCGGTCACCAGGCTGGGAGAGGTGGTCCACCGGAGGCCTGGCAGTAATTACAGTAAATTGATGGTGGATGGTTCCTGTGTCAAAGCTCCACGTCGGCCTTGAAACATGGGTAAGGGAGAGGGAGCACGCGTGGCAACACACAAATATTAAATCCCATGCTCACAGTCTTGCCACAAACTGGCTGCGTCATGTGACAAAAAGATGGTGTGGATATAAACTCACTTCCAAACCAGTTGGACATTGACGAGCAGAGTGACGCATGGTGCTGTGGAGTGGTTAACACAGAGGCCAACCACGAGATCTCGCTCTCAGCCTGCAGAGTCACGTGGTATCTCAACTCTCAGCTTTCTTTAGTCCATTCTGTTTATTTTGTGTCATATATATATTTATATAGTGTTTGAACACACCTGAAACATCCTAGAAAATGTCATCAACACGTTTCTGAACTGATTATGTAAATGATGTGTTGAAGAACAAACCTGCAAGATTATTAAAGACCAATTGTATCATAAATCACAACTCTGTGTGCACGTAGAGCTGATTCTTTGGCGCCCCATCCCCTCATTTTTCCAGACCATCACTAACTAATCCACATGGCAGCTTGATATCTAAGTAGGCACTAAGTGGGAAATCGCACTTAAAGAGCCAAGAGGAGATTTAAGCCCTTTTCAGACATGCCATGCGTTACATCGGAGATTTAATCCATCTGTTACAGAGTTAAGCGATGGCATTTTGTCGTTCAGGCATAAGGGACTTTCACGAGAGAGAGCAGCGAGATAAATAAAGTTATGATAGTGAGGAAGAAGAGTGTTTTCTGTTCTCTTTTAAAACCTAATTTGCAGTTGAAGCTTTAACGTCCATTGTGAGCGCGAGACACGCTCGCCCCAGCTTCTAACAATGAAACTACTCACACATTTTCACATGGGTTTAATGATTTAGTGTTTGCTACCTGGTTTATAATATCCGGCAGTGCACAAACACTGATGACAGCACGTTCAATTGGGACTCTTGTTTAATTCCTTTCACACGTAAAGCTTTCACACAGGTGGCATGATTGTAAATACATTATTATTATTGTAAGAGGGTCTTTTAACCTGCTTTGGCCCGGTCGCACAGCGAGAGGAAATATCCTTTCTTGTCGATTGATTTGATATGAGACGACTTAAAATGGGCTCTTTCACGGTGTTTCCTAGTTCGTTAAACAGATTTTGTGCAGAAGAGACGATGACTGACATAATACATTTATTACAGTGGTCCTAGAGGACGTGCATTGCTCTCTCTCTCTCTCTCTTTGCATGTTTCAACTTGTGCTGCTGCAGCCTTTACGTTAATATGGCGGCATTCAATTCATACTTGTGCCGTTTTGAAATGTTAAATTGCCGTCAGATTAACGTAAAGGGGTGCATGTCTCAAAGGGGCATCAGTTAGTCACCCAGGAAGTGGAGCAAGAAGAAAGAATGTACTGCATGAGGATGAAGTTATTACCCACTGCTGTAAACATATCCTCCGGCTTATTGATCAAGAAGACGAAATCACAAGAGTTGACGTTGATAAGCTTCGAATAAACAGCTGAATTCTGGCAATTCAAAAGATAATAAATGCTTTGAAATGAAAATAAAATCTTACGTTGCACCTTCATTCAAGTGACAGAGCAGATATTGGCTAACATGGTCGTGAGAACCGTCCCTGCTTATTGATTTTCAGAAAAATCATAGAGCAGCGACATGTCTTATCTCTCCGGGGGTCACGTTTACATGTTTACACCGTGCATATTAACCTCTGGCGGTATCCGTCCAAACTGTGGCCATGACCCGTGTGACCCGGTCGGCCTCAGTGGGTCAGAACAGAACAGGCCGAGTCCCAGAGCCTCAACCAGACAGATCAATGACAGGCTCAGGCCGTCATTGATCAGGGGAAAAAGATAGCATCATCACGAAACAAGGGGCAGCTATTAGATAATTTGTGTGAAGGGCTGCAAATAAGATGGCATCCATGTCCAACACTTATATGTCTCAATAATGATTAAGACAGTGCCATAAATAAGACTTTTAGTGCCCTAATTGATGACAAGATGTGTGCAAGGTGGTTTGTAAGCTTGTCGATCAATACCAGTGACTCAGTGGCTGCAACAACAAAAAAAAGCTTTCTCTCCTCTGAACAAAACCTGTGCACCTACATGTAGTCTTTCAGCCCAGTTTCCTGAAATGTTCTCAAAAGAGTACGCTGTCTTTAAAAGCAGATCAATTTCCCCACCTCAGAAGAGTAGTGTGGGGTAAACAGCACAAACAGCTCATACTAAATATTGTGTGAGGGTTCAGTTGATGGAGAAACTAAATCTGCCCTCTACTTATTTGCAACTCATACTGTATATGTACGTTTTTCATACTTTCTTATTTAACAAATGACAAACGAATCTGTATTCCTGTAATTACTAAGTGATCATGTTGGGATGAAGGACTATAATCTTTCTATAATCTGAAAGAATGGCTTTATTATTAAATGCTTGCATTTGATCTCATTTTATTAGGTTTTCTAGCAACTTCACATTCGGTTGTGTCCCAACCTGGAAGTTGCTCAACAACCTCATGGATCATATCCTTCATATATATTTACAATCAGTCTATGATTTTGTCACTTTGCTGTGTTAGTCTATTCTGTATACATGACATCTATTACATGTCTGTCTGTCCTGTTGCTCTTCTTCCATTTGTTGCCTGTTAAAGGTTTATTTGGGGATCTTTTCCTTACTGACAACATTTGACAACAAATTCCTTGTATGTGAAAACCTACTTGGCAATAAACCTGATTCTGAATTGATACTGTAAGGATGGAGGGTGTTTTGATGGTAAAGTGCCTCGAGGCAATTTTGTAATTTGTGACATTGGGTTAAGGGATGCAACTAATGATTTTAAATTATTTTATTATTATTATTAATCTGCACATTATTTTCACGATGAATCGTTTAGTCTGTTAAATGTGAGAGAGGCTCAAAACAACTGCAGAGAGCTCAAAGTGGCGTCTTCAAAATGCTTTTGTCCACATTGTTCATTTACTTCATTTACTTTCATAAATGATAAAGAAAAGCAGCAAATGTTTGACATTTTAGTTTGAAAATGACTGAAACGATTGATCGACTGTCAAAATAGTTGGCAATTAATTTCCTTTGGACTGACCAACTGATTAATCACCTAATCGTTGCAGCTGTAGCTTGTTGTAGCATATGTTTTGTATTTTTGTTGACCATTTTCAGGTGAACGCTACACGGCAGGCCCCATGTTTTCTCTGTATTTCTCCTGACCTCATGAATGTCTGTATTCATGTTCCCTCAGCAGTGTAGGCCTTTCCTGCGTTCGGTTTGAGGTATGAGGCCTTGGTTGCTTTCAGGTTCACCTTGCTAAACTTCTCCACCGCTCTCCTCTTTCATTGAGACAGCTCCGGCATCTGTTTGAAAAACAAAATCAGAGGATTTGTGTGGTAACTGAGCATAAGTGGTGCAGGTCGCATGCTGTCATTACAAAACACACAGAAAGGCTACAGTGAGTCACTGTTCATCATATTTCCAGGAGGTTTTAGCTCCTGTAGTTTCAGGCTCTGGGTATCAAAAATGCCAAGTGCCCTAACTGCCTCCATGAACTGTGTGTCACAACCACCGCTGCTGCTCCAACAGCTGGCCGTGTAGACGAGCAGGTCAATTCAATAGGCCAAACTACAACAACTAACTTCCTGTTGTTTTCAGAACTCCGGTCCCTTTCACCTTGGTTTCTATTAATTTCAATACACTATGAAAGCCAATTAGTCTGCATTCTTTTTTTGTCACATTATCGTGCTGAGGTATGGGAATGAATGAAAACCAGTGGATGCCTGGAACTGTAGAAAAGTACAAAATAAGGTTTGAAAAATTGTTTTGATTGTTTGGATGTAATGATTGACTGTAAAAAGGCTGAAATACACAAAACCACTGGTATGGTCCTTTCAAAGAAAGGCAACAGTCTTAAAATGTGACTTTAAATATTAAAAAAGGCCAATGTTTCGTTTGCCACAGGCCAGTTACATTGAACGTGTGTATCAAATGCAGCTATATGTACATTAAAACTTGTTATAACACTTGATAGTAACTTCATGGCTGTTTGGCGTAACGTGTCGTCGACAGCTGACATTCAGAGACTGTCCTCCCGCGATAAAAACAACAACCTCAGTCGTTTAAGCCCAAAAATGTCACAAAGACGTCTAGCGGACGAAATAATTACAACTCTTGTCCGTCTGGGGCAAAGAAAGAAAGGGTGTGACGGTCAACAAAATGTTGGACTGTTCACTTCCTGTGTCTTTCTGACAGGTAACGTTGGTTTCTTTAAACCGTGAGATGTGGTTTTCTAGTTGTAGGCAACAAAGACGCGTGATCATAAGGGTAAATAAGTCTTGTTGCTGGAGGGGTATAAAGAACGGTTTAGGTTTAATTTAAGGAGCAGTGGGCAGCTGGATGATGTCTCTAATGTGGATCGCTCAAGTCTTCCATTCTGTTGTAGTGTGAGCTTCACTAAAGAGCATTAGGGAGCTGTGAAGAAGTAGAAGAGCTGTGGGAGAGCAGAAAGCATGAGGGGATTGTGATGAAGAGCATTAGGAATAAAGGGAAGGTGCTGGAAAGAGGGAAGGCTGAAAAGGGGAACGGGAGAAAACACAGACACGAAGAGGGAGGGGAGGGAGAGAAAGAAAGACCAGCGTCCAAGAGGAGGAGAGCGCAACAGAGGGAGGGAGAGCAGAGGAGAGATGATGATTTGTGGCTCTCTCCAGTGTGCTAGCGTTACAGGAATGGCCCTCCAGGGCAGCATGAAAAGGCTCTTGATTGTTAGGAGTGGTAACTGGAGCCCCCAGCTCCTTGCCCAGATAGATTTATTTACATTTCAGCGCCTGGACCCAACTTAGGAAAAAAATGATACGAGGCAGCCGGGGCATCAATATTTTGTAGTAGCGATGATGATGATCCTCCTTCGCCCAACCCCCCCCAGCTCTTTTGTTTCATGACTATGACTTAATGCTGCTGGTGATGCTGCGTGTTACTCGGGTGGGTCATTGGCTCGGTTGGACACAAGTGGTTTACTGTCATATCCACAGTTTACATTTCGATGCCTAATGCCACAAGGCCTCTGGAGATGTTTTGTTTTTTTGATGGCTGAGCAAATTTCACCGGGAGTCTGAGAGTGTTTTTGTCTGTAATTAACTTTAACTAACACTTAATCACTGGGTGTTTCTTGAGCATGATTGCATTATCACATGTTTTAGCCCAATGCAGCACATCACAGTGAATCATAGTCACTATGATTACTTTCAAGTCATTCCAAATGGCCAGGCTGTCACTTCATTTTGAAAGGCTTAAAGACATTTGTGCAGAACCCCCCTGCTGTGCCAAATATTAGATCAAATGGGCAATCTAAAATTATAAATGGCCCTCAAGGTTTTAATTTCAGCCTATGTAATTACCACAAATCAGCCAGTGAATGCCACATTTTCTCTCAGCCTTTCGACTGCATCTCTGTGTAGTGTTAACTTACTGCTTCTTTTTTTATTCATCCTGAGAAGATTTACCAACACAACACATTTTCACTATCATCTGGATGATTTCCACCGCAGCAGTCTACACCGCTGCCTTGCTTAAGAGCCCCCGCAGTAACTCTTAAGTGGGGAGAGATCAATTCTCACTCACTCACATTTTCCAGCCGATCAGGGGAAACACTCCACACACAGTCCGGCCTCTGAAACCTCTGGGCTCCTGCCTGGACAGAGGTTAGCGGCAGGCATCGACTGAGCTCACAGAGAGAGAGATAAATGCTAAAGCTAGCATGACAATGTGCTCACGATGACAATGCTTACAGTTTACCAGGTATAATGTTCATGTTTGCTATCTAGTTTAGCATGTTGGCATGGGTAATTAGCAGCTAGCACAAAAAGAAAGGCGCAGCTGAGGCTGATGAGAGTGACATTAGTCTTGACAGTATTTAAGTCATAAAGCAAAGTCATGGGGAAAAACAAAATATTTGACGTGATGTCATCTTTAAAGGGAACATCAGAGGATCACCGAAGATATTACAATTCATGCTGTGATTGGCTGGACAAGATTTCATGGTAATCCATCCAATAGTTGCAGCGAAATTTCACTCAAAAACACAAACGTCAAGCTCATGGCGGAGCTACAGGAAACGTCAGGGCATCACCAAAATCAGTAGCATGGACTGACTGGGGAACGTCAGTGTCAGCAGACCGTCATTGTTGGAAATAAATTAAACTGTTTTTAAAATGAAAAGCAATTCAAACATACAGTATAATTTTCTGTAACAAACAAGACCAGAACAATGTGGATTGAAAATGAGGAAACTATAGAAATGTACCGCCTGTCAATAAGTCAGGCAGTAAATAAGCAAATAATTACCTGCTTATTTACTGCCTGTCAATAAGAGCAGCTACCAAAGCCAAGGAGTTTATTTTATGTCACATGGTAATTGCATTCGATTTTCAAAAAGTGTAAACTAATAAAAACAGGGACTGCATATAATGAGTGGTAGCACATTTACTCAAGTACTGTACTTAAGTACGGTTTTGAGGTACTTGTAGTTTTATCAATGCTACATTTCAGAGGGAAATATTATACTTTTAACTCCACTACATTTAGGTTATAACTCTACTTACCACTTACTTTACAAAACTTTACACAGATTATATGATCAGTTTATAAAATATGTTAAATTCTTACAGATTAAACCTCCCAGCAGAGTATAAAGTAGTTACATTTAGCTTTAGCAGCACATAATGAAAATGTTGCTCATACATGCAACTGTATTGATAAACCAATAGTATCATAATAAAGCCATTCTGCTGTGTTTCATTTTGTTACTGTACAGTTTGCTGATATTACTCAGGAAATGTTTTAAATGCAGGTACTGACACTGAAAACGTCTTCCACCACTCATGATGCAGCTTTACTGGCTTCTGAATGACCGACCCACTGATCTGTACGATTTCTTCTCGTGGTGTGGGTGATTAATTAAAACCAAGCTTTTCTTTTATCTTCTATTAGCACTATTAGCTTGGGCCTTGTGTTGAGAGTGATTTTCCAAAAGGAGAACAAACAGAAAGAGGCAGCAGCAGCAGCTCTGGACAGCCTGCAGATATCCATGCGTAGACGGCGCTCAGTCTTAAGTGGAGGAGCAGCAGCCTGTCTCCCATTTAGGATAGTGGGCTATTTAGCCTGACAGCCATTAAATATGAATTAAAAACCACACAGGCCTCTTTGCCTTCGAAAATGTCATTACATATCTTTATGGCGGCCGATTGTTGAATAAGCAGTTTGCAGGGCTCCCCCGGGGGCAAGGCTGGGGATGGGAGTGGAGTGGAGTGAAGTGGATGGAGGGAGGGGAGGGAGGAAGAAACGGGGGCGGTCAGATGAGTGCTGGAGTGGAGAGATAGCAGGATGGGATAGGGGGACAGATGGGTGGAGGAGCGAGGAGGAATGAGAGGATAAGTGGAGGGATGGCAGAACAAAAAACAGACGGGGTGGGGGTTAGATGGCCACGTGTGGAGGTGAGGCATGGAGGATGGAAAGAGCAGCGGAGGAATAACAAACAGGCAGGTCCACTGAAACGGATGAGGCCTAATAGCAGCTGAAATGGAATCTACATTACAGGTCCTAACTGAGTGCAGTACTTCAGGGGCTGGGCCCCCGAAAGGAACAAATAATAGCGCTGGCCTGAAGTGGTGCTTCAGTTTCTCTCCAGCAGACGAGGGAGATGTGTAGGGGGGAAATGAGATTGAAGGGGAAGGGGAGTACTTCAGAGAGATACTGGCCTTCTTAGTATTTTTAGGGTTGTTAGAAATGTCTCAAAAGGTCAGCGTGTGCCTGGCGACTCATTTTATTGCACAGTGTTTATGGCGTGGCCAGGAAGCACAAATCGCCAGGCTGTAATTATCCAAGCTGCACGGACAAATTGTGATGGCTATTGTTAAAGAAACAAAGACATTACCACTGGTCTTGTTGTGCTCTTAATAAGACCCTTTTTCGACCTAATGCAGCTAATTTCACTGAAATATATTTGGTATACCCCCAGACAATAGACATTAAATGGGGTGATTTTCACTGATGCACACAGTTTATCCTACAGAATAATGCTTCAGATTGTCAAGAGGACCACAGAATGAGAGAAAATGTACCGTAATGTATTCTTTCTATCTTACGTGATTATTTTCAGTCAATCAAACACCTTCTGGCAAAGTGCACAAAGTGTCTAATTCAGCTGATAAAAAATGACTGTACAGTGGCCATTGTCATCACCAGAGGACTAATGCGGTTATTCAAGACTGTTCTGTAATATGACTTTAATTTGCTGCTGTCTGTCTTTCATATAAATGTTGCTTAAGAAAATCATCTGGTCTGTAAATCACATGTACTCCGTTCAATCAGAGACTTAAAGGAGTAATTAGTATTTAATATTGTGGTTTTATGATGGCACCATCTATCTTTATCTCTATTCGATTTCTCAATCTACACAGATGGAAAGCTTGCTTCCATACAGCCAATCAGATCGCTTCCTTTTAAACCATCAGACAGCCAGACAGCAGCCTGCTACTTACAAACATGAACACACAACTTGTCCTGCATCTTAGCTTGTTGAACGAACAACCAAAGAAACGTTCACTTGTGGAACGTGCTCTGCTAACTTAACGTCACTTTGCTAGGTAGCTAGCTTGCTAGCTTATTAGCTGCTCAGGTGCAGCACATTAAACAGCATGTAAACTGCAAATGTCACTTCAGTCAGTTGAGATGCTGGCGTGATCCTTGCTCTCTAATACAACTGCTAACAACACACTGTCTACCCATGACTTGTAAACTACAACACAAGTTTGTTGACAGCCTGCCAGCTGCTGTCAATCAAACACAGGCACTGACACGCCCCTCCATCAGTGCAGAGGCAAAGATTAATTAATATATATTTAACACCTATTTTCGTCCTTTTAATAATAATAAAAAAATATTGACAATACAATTTGAGTCAAAAACTGCAACCAATTACATTCTTATCCAAATCTTGTTACATCTACTATTTTTACTGCATGTCCTCTTTTCACATGTCGGGGTTTAAAACACAGAGATGGACATGATGCCATGACGCTGCATACATACTGTTTCATTAACCGGTTGATTAGGTGGATGTTTGGGGAGCCATGGTAGCAGAGAGATCGTTATATGTAAGGACGGAGGGATGGACGAAGAATTGAACACACAGATGGAGAAGAAGACATGCTGCCAGACGTGAGCGAGAAGCCACTGATTGTTCTTCTATTGACCATGTGATTGGTCAATACGTTGCTCCGTCTGAAACATTATCTTCCACTATCAGGTTGTCCCAAGTCGTCTACAAAAACAAGTAAATGCCCCACAACTTATTTATCCAATACAGTCAATACATGCACGTAGCATTTCATATATCCAGGACTACCCCCCCCCCCCCCATTCACTCCTATTCAGTACAAATCCCTCCTCATGTTCCAAACAGCAACTGCAATATTTCGGTCGAGCGTCTACGCACAGGGGTGCACAGCTTCACTTGCACTCTCCTTTTCCTTGCATTGCTCTATTTTGTGAGTGTGTGTGTTTGTGAGTGTGTGTGTTTGTGTGTGTGTGTGTGTGTGTGCTTTCACTCCTGTCAGTCCACTTAAGGGCCTTTGGTTTCAGAGGAGGCCATTGTATTTCCTCCATCGCCTAGCAACCATCACCAAGGCCAGCACTCCATTGTTGCGGAGGCTGAGCACCTGAATTGCCTGCTGCCCGTTTCTACTTTTCAAAATTGTACTGTAATTTCACAAAGTGGTGTTTCAGCATTAGAGAGAGAAAGAGAGAGAATGGGAGAGAGAGAAAGAGAGAGAGAGAGAGAGAGAGAGAGAGAGAGACGGCCGCACTCCAAATTGGAGGGCTATGAAAATTGGGGGAAGCTTCATTTGGTGGCAAAAGACACACAAAACAGCAGAGAAGCGAAGAAATTCAGAGTGTATTGTGCATTCATAAATGAAAACAAACACTGAGCAATTTATAGTGTAGCGTATTCAACCTATACCGTGTGTGTGTGTGTGTGTGTGTGTGTGTGTGTGTGTGTGTGTGAGAGAGAGAGAGAGAAAGAGAGGGATGGAGACAGAGAGTGATAAAGACAAGGACTGAAACAGAGATAAAGAGCTTGTGAGGGTGTATAGCAGATGTGTGTTCATGGCTTCATAGTTTGTTGAAATGTACTTTATAGACTGAGAAACGGATGGAGAGAGAAATCCATAAAGACACAGCATTAGAGAGAGAGAGAGAGAGAGAGAGAGAGAGAGAGAGAGAAAGAGAGAGAGAGAGAGAAGGCAAAAATGGGAAAAATATGAAAAGAGCAACATGTAGTGGGCGGGAC
The DNA here is from genome assembly GCA_036023655.1 of Nannoperca australis. Lineage (NCBI taxonomy): Eukaryota > Metazoa > Chordata > Actinopteri > Centrarchiformes > Percichthyidae > Nannoperca > Nannoperca australis. Next base: position 63,657 of record JAVQJD010040052.1, read on the forward strand.
TTGAGTGTTGAAAAGGTTTGTGGGCTAGATTTATCTGAGTGACGTCACTTTTTACACAGTTTCCTTGAATAGCACCTGTGTGCATGGGGGCTGTCTGTCTGTCAGTTCTGAGTAAAAACATAACCCATGCCAGCAAAAACATATCTATCAGTGTTCTCCACTGGCCAATGGAGACAGACTGTGAGGCCAACATCGACTCCTGTTGTCTTTAACGCGAGGTGTTAGAGATTGGCCCCCCCTGCAACCGTCTCCATTTTCTCAACCCTTAAAAGCATTTTAGCATCTTTCCTGTGAGCCTACGTAGATTTCTTTTTAAAAACAACCTTTTTGTGAGTTTCATTTTTTTTTTCTTGACAAAGACTCCGCTTTCTCTTTGTGCAGTGAAAATTGCTCTTTTTTTTGAGTGCGCCTGCAATCAACGCCCTTGTAGATGACCCCAGGTGCCTGATTCAGAAATGGTAAGTGCAAACAATTTTACTGTCAGAAAAATAACTGCGTCTCTCATTATGTTGTACATCTTTGTTTTGAGTGATACACAGAAAATGTCTCTATCGCCTTTTGAATATTTACTGTTTTTGTCCTGTTGATTGCAACAGTTTGGTTCTGCCAATCCAAAGAAACGTTTGTGCCTATGTTTCGTAACTGTCTTGCCATTGTCTGTCAGTTTCTCTGCAACAGGTCCATTCTGTCTCCGCATTTAACACTGAAACGCACATAAATGTGACATCCTGAGAAATCTGGTTGTTCTTAATCTTTCTCATGAAAAGCAATTAAAATACATAGATTTCCATTAAAAAACACACACAAATAGGCGGATATCCAAAGAGAAATACACACCATAGACTGGCACTCACACCACACTGACATACTGTATATGTATGCACACACAAATACAAGCAAAAGCACACACACACACAGTTGCAGATCAGGTTTCATCGTGTCTGTGCAGTCCACACACACACACATACACACAGGGTTGTCTGTGTAGAGGGTCCGCTGAGATGGCAGCAGTGTTGGCTGACATGCTATCAAGTTTCAGTAAATACTCGCATCATCCTCTACATTCATGTGCAGGATATACAGTCAGTGGGAATCAGTTTCACACAGATTTTAAATCATAAATGCAGATCTGTGGACGTGGCAGTAATTAGTCACTTTGTCTTTAGTTAGCGGCAGAAAAGATTTATTCTTTTTAATTCTTTTACAAGACAGAAAACATGTGTTTAGCTGAACACATGCAAGTAAGACTTGTGTATAAAGACGACAAGACAATCCAATCAGCCATTTCCTACTCTTAACATGTTGTATATTGTATTATGACACAAGTATGTTGTATTTCAAATCTATAGGGTGATGTGGTGTAACACCTCAAAACAAAAGTCAAGCATGATGTGTCAGTATAATCTGTTCACTGCAGTATGTGTCCATCACTGCAGTATGTGTCCATCACTGTAATATGTGTCCAGCTAAAGCATTAACAAAATGGCAAAGCGCCAGTGAGAAACAACTGACGCCCAGCCTCAAAAGCTGGCTTCAGGCGTCCAAAACGAGGTTCAATTATTGATCATTATTGATGACGTTAAGACCTAACCTGGAACCTGTAGTCTGTACTGACAGTGTGGAGTTGAGTGCAGTACGTGCATGTGGGAGAAATGTTAAATTACTGCAGTAGTTTTCAGCTGAGAGGTTGGGAGAGTTCGGGGAGGGGCTGGTTTATGGGGTTCATAGTCAAATGTTTTACTTTCACATGTAAAATCATTCGTTTTTGCAGCCTCCTGATCTGAAAAGAAAAAATCAGTTCGCAGCTTCATGTGCGTTCGTACTGTTTATTATGTTTGTGTAATATCGCATATCCCTTATTGATATTTCGTCTATCTAGGATAGCAACTAACTTCCATTACTCCATTACTTCCATTATCGACTAATCTGATGATTCTTTTCTCCAATCATTGATTGACCAAAAAGAAAAACCTGAAAATTGTGACAAATGCCTATCACAGTAGGCTAGAGCACAAGGTGACATTTTCAAATGTCTCGTTTTGTCGAATCAACAGTCCACAACCCCCCAAAATATTCAATTTACTCTAATGTAAGACCAAGAAAAGCAGCAAATTCTCAGAGTGGGAACGTGGAACCATCAAATGTTTGGTATTTGGTAATTTTGCCAAATTATTCTGTTATGAAACATAATTAAATGCCTTTAATCAGTAAAAAACCTTATTGTAGAGACAAACAATTATAGAGACAAAAGTGAATATATTAATGTACAGCTTTGAAATTCGGAAGTGGAAAGAGTGTTAATGTACTTCACCATTCACCTACTTTACTGCAGCAGCGCCGCTGACTGACAACTGAATCCAACTGACACTGAACTGATTAACACTGACGTCAGCACGGCAGCTTGTCAGCAGGTGTTTTCTCTCTGTTCCAGCGTACAGGGTTGTCACCGGCTGTACCGAGCCTCGGATCACACAGTCTGTCCTGGCGCATAACCCTGACGCCAACAAACCCCCCCCCCCCGCCCCATGGCCCTGCTCCAAGCCCTCCTACCTTCATCCATCCCTCGTCCTCGTCCTTCCTCCAGAACATCAGGATCTCAAACGCTGAACCCTTCACAGGTTCTCACAAAACTGTCGGTTCCATGTTTCATGATATAAACTATCTGCATGTTGTGTGAACTTTTTTAGGATTGTGCAAGTTTCCGGTGGAACAGAACGTAGATAGAAGTGTAAATATCTATGTTTATTAATATGAAGGAGTGGAAAAAGGGAACAAAATATTCATCAGCAGTAAATACAGATGCAAGATCCTGATTTTATGCTGTCAAATATGAAATGCGGTCGATGAAAGATGAGGAAGTGGTCGCACAGAGAAAATTGCAGTGATTTAAATAATAAGTGTGTTTCTTTCGAGCGTGAGTCGAGCGCTTTTACAGATGGTTTGTTGACGGTCTGCCAAGCGATTCATTTAATCTCTGCAAGCACAAGGAGAAGGCCGCTCAGGGCTGCCAGATCTGCTGTGACAAACAGGCTCCGGCCTTCAACCGAGAGGGGCTGGGTACTGAAGAAAGTTTGGTCTGAAGGAGAGCCGCGGAGGTCCTTCAGCCCTCCCTCAACTCCACGGGAGGACTCGGATCATACATTAGCTCAAGGAGGCCACCTTGAGTAGGGCTCGTAGCTTGGCAACAGAACTAGAAGGTTAACACTAGAGAGAATAATACTGTTTGTTGAGTCGCTCTGCATTTCATTGAAAGAGCTAATATATATTCAGCTGTTCCTAGTAAGCTCGATTCAAACTCCCAGTAATTCATCGGTTCACTTGCTGTTGGCTTGAAAAATGCTTTACAAGATATTAATTTAGACAAAGAGTAGATTTTCACGGCCTTCACCGCCTGGATGAGTCCACAGCAGCATGGAAGACTAGTGATTTTGTTGTTTTTGTGGTTAAACTGACAACAAGTCATTGTCTCCCTCACTGCTCTGAGACATGAGCTTGAACTGAAGCCAAGTCTGTAAAATGTTCCCCAGATTTAAGAGACACTGAGCTCATATTTCCCTTTGGGTAGTTGCATAATAATAATTAAAAAAACACCAAGCGCTCTAGTTGCCTTCCAAGAAAGATGAGGTGAAATGACACCCTGGTGTTTTACTATCGTGCACAACAAGACCACACTGGGTCAAAGAGTGTTTAAATAGTAATAGTTTAGTAAATATAAAACCTTTCAACTAAACTTCACGGTGAAAACATCGGCTCAGTTAGGACGGATAGAAATGTGATTTCATAATAGCATGCAAATACTTACCAATCCATATTATTGCTACGCTTCGGCCAATGTATTGATAGATAAGGAATTGGTTATTTCCAACTGTGTGTTGAAAAATCATTGCAGATCTTTAACGAAGAAACAAAGTTTGATTTTAGAGTGATTTACTTTTTTCACCTGTCAATTAATCATTCAGTTCAATTAAACAGCTTCAGTTAAATTGGCTGATGGCAGCAGGTTTCGTGGTAAGTGATTTTTTATGGTCTCTTTTGTCTGGATGAGATGGCAGCAAACAGAAAGGTGAGAATCTGATTGGTTTAAGTTAATTTGCCAAATTGACCACATTTTTTAAACTTTGTTTCAAGTAGAAATAATAATGATCGAACTTTTACTGAAGGTATTTCTGAGATATTGATTGACTTGGCTTAAGCTGTGTTTAAATGGTAAATTAAACATACAAATGCATCTGCGTGTTTTCTTTTTACACACTTGTGAAGGTGATTTTCTTTTCTTTTCCCCCCACGCTTTCAGGTTGCTGTGATAGAAAAATAGGATTTCAGCTTTAACACGTTCAGATTAGTTCTGGTTGATACTCTGATTGTGTATGAGGTTAATTATGTGATGTTATCCACGCTGTAAGCAGGACTCCAACCAATCTGACAGCTGAATGCAGAATACTGAACCACAAATGATGGAAAACACACATGACCCAAAGGTTAGAGGTAATGTTGACATCGACTTCCACTTCAATGATTAACTCTCATCACATTCTGCTAGTTTATTTCATTTGAACTTTATTACTTGCCCTTTGGCTTTTCATAAATGAATCTATGTACTCAGAATGCAAATCAAATATGGCTTTGCTCATATAAGTCAAAATTAAGAATAAGTCAAAGCTCAAAACGATAACTTTCCAAACTGTTTTATTGATTGACATTCAAGTATCACATCTCAGATGACTTAGAGACAGAGGAGTGTGGCAGACAAACATCAGTGAAGCATTCTGGGCAGAAGCTGTGTTACTGCAGCCGGAACGAACCAACGGCAAGCTTTACTGGGGGGGGAGCAGGGCCTTGGTCTGGTCCATCACCTGCTGGAAGAACTTCTCCATCATGTCGGTCAGAGGCTTGACCTGTGCGTGGAAGTTGTCGGTCAGGGGCTTGACCTGAGTGTTGAAGTTGTCGGTCAGGGGCTTGATGTGGTCCTCGATGTTGGCGATGTAGGGCTTGACCTGCTCCTGCAGCTTGGTGGCCTCGGCCTGGACCTTGTCGACCAGAGGCTGGATCTGGGCCCTGCTGTCCTCCATGTAATTCCTGTGGAAGTTAGAGGAAGCGACATTCTTGTGTTAATAACTGCTGCTGACTCTGACTTTTATTCTAATAAAGAAAAATGAACTAAAATGGCCTGAAAATGGATTCAGATCTTTCTTTAACAAACAGCTGTGGTTGACCGTTAACTGCTACTAACATCAGGCCGGCCGGGGTGTATACTGTGTGTGTATTTATGCATGTATTCAGTCCTGGTCATAGATCATGATACTGTGAGTTTTAACCCCGAAAACAGCCCTTTGAATAGCCAGTTAGCCTTTGGCCTTGACTTTTACATGTAATTTGTCATCCTAAACATCAAATTTTCACCTTGACAATTGACTGTAAAGAGACACATTTGTTGTTTCTAAACGCAGTTGTGGAACTTCTCAATTACATTACGTATAGCGTGTATTGGTGTAAAGCCAGAAGGATTAAGTCAAAAAATAAAAAATAAAGTCAAAGTTGCTGAAGGAAAATGAGCCCTTATTGTTCCAAGACCAATTTAGATGTCATACATTCATGTTAACACTTAACGCTGGGCATTTACATTTACAGTTTATACTTGAAGCAGACGTTGGCGAAGGTTGGCGTTAAAGCATCAGATAAGGAAGACAAATCAAGAAAATAAAAGTAGTCTTTTCCTGTTGGTTACTTACTGGGCAGTGTTGGTGACCTCAAGAGCCTTCACTTTCTCCACCATGTCCTGGGTTGCGGTGGTGATGCTGGCGGACATGTCGTTGATAATCTTGGTGATCTTGTCCACCTCAGACTGGATGTCACGCTTCACCAGTGACCCGGCCTCCATGCCTGTGAACACATCCACTTCATTGAATAAAACGCACACACTGCAGGACTTAATGACCGTTAGACGGTAGTGCCTTGAACTCATCAGATTAAAGGGTATGCGTGCACACAAAATGTGACCATTTGATAAGCACTATTACTCAGCTGTTGTGTTAAAACCCTTTAATTTAGTTGATTTTCAGGTTTTGAAAACTTGCACGGTCAGAAAGGTCTAACCTTTTAAAACTTGCAACACTTACTCTAAAATGCTTATGGCATAGAGTGTATTCTAAATTGCACAGTACACTAAGATCAAAACAGTTTTAAGTTGTTAAAATGTCAAAGAGAAAAGGTTTTGATGTGCAGAAGATGATGCAGATATTCAGCAGATATTATATTTAAGTTTATACATTTTATAGTCTATTTGTGATCTTAAAAATGCATTACGAATATATATGTAAAAATATGTCTCACCATGGGCAACAGCCAGCACAACGACAAGGGCGGCAACGAGGGAGAATTTCATGGCTGCAGATGAGCAAGACCAACCTAGAGAGAAAGTTAAAGGATTAGTAAAACAACACTGAAAGTTGCAGATGCTACAATAAAATGGTGGCAAACTGTGGGTAAAGCAGGTACAAGCACAGAGGTTTCTGATAATGTAAGACATTTAAGCAACAGTCAATGTATTTTTCTGGAATATTTGTCCACAGCCACAGAAAAAATAGGAAACACAATGTAAAGCAGCGAGAGACATACCTTAACTCCTGGGGTTCTTGGACCTAACGGTGCATTCTGTCGACCAGCCTGCGGCTCTTATAGCTCCAGAGGATGAGCAAATCATGGCTAATCAGAATGTAATCACCTCCAATGTAATCCGATGACCTGACCGAAGGAGTACAATCTTTGTGTTGGCTGAACCTTGATGCTTGATAGATGTCACATGAAAGACACAAAGTCCAATCTGTTTGTGTGTGAGTTGGAGAGAAAGATTAATTGAGAAATGTTGGCTGCTGCTGATCAATCTTCACTTTATTTTACTCACCCTTTTATGATGGAAAATGTGGTGCTTTTTTTGTTTTATTTATCTGAGAAGTTACTGGTTTCTTTGCAGATGAAGGTTTTTTGTTCAAAACACATGATCATCTTTTAAAATATGTTTTTTATATAAATTAAACTACCCAACCGTATCTAATAAAGCTTGACTTCAACCAGCTACAACAACAAAAAATGTTGTGTACACATAAATGCATCAGCCATAATAATCCAGTAATATAATAGGGTACTGACAGGAGTCATTCTGCATACTTTTGAGTACTTTAAGAACATTTTGCTGCTTAAACTATTTTAATTGTACTTAGAAAATGTAATATTATACTTGTGGTGAAGTATCTTTTGCTGGAGACATTTCTGTTTTCCCGTAAAGTTTTGAATGCTTCTTCCACCACTACACACGCATAAAACACGTCCAGTAACTGACTAAAAGATATATCATCTGAAAAACATAAAAAGGACTGGACAAACGTCTTCGTAAAGATTTCATTTTCAATTCTCAAAGTAATTGTTTTGTGTGTGAGTTCTTTCCTCTTTAAGAATAAACATTATAATGTAGGCCTATGTCTTTTCCGAGCATGTTGTTTTTTTGGTGAAAGCAGGGGTTAATTTATACATTGTACATTGTCTGCTTAACAGAAGGTCAGCAGATGAGGCAGAGCCACTCAGTCGCGCTCACCTTGGACGCCAATCTACTTAGTGGTATCAGCAGTTACCCCTTACTGTATGCACAATCTCTGCAGCAGACTGAGACGAGCTCCTGATAAACTCATCATAGAAGACACAGTAGGAGATACTGCAGGTCCCATGCGTGTTCATGCTGGGTTTTTTTGCTTCTTATTTTTTAAATCCACCACACAGACTTCATCCATCAAAAGGTTATTTTACATGTGTTTTATTTGCAGTGCCTTTAGCATATTCTTTGTGTTTTAACATATTGTGTTCTGTTCTTCTCTTTTGCATTATTACAGCTGTAGGTAAGGTTGTGTGTCTGCAACATCACTATGGCAACCTACTTATCCATCTGGTTTCGTACCTCTTGATAATGTACCACACTCCTTGTTCTGGAACAATGAGTGCAATAAAGTGAAGAAAGTCTAACGCCTTTAGCAGACTTCACGTTACAAATTGTCTCAAGCTTTGTAAAGTGTGTTTAAGAAGAGTTTTCTTGTGTTTACAAGTCTGCTGCTGTGCTGCCACGTTTAATGCTTTGTGTGCCTTCTTGGATTCTGTCTTTCAAAGCACATTTGAACAGTGAAAATGTCAGCGCAGCGGCTTCAAACAGCTAAAGCCAGTTAGCTTTGTTTGACAGGAGCATTTAAGTTAAAACAACTGAACGAGAGACGCCGATTTTGAACAGGATAAAACAACAACAGAGTGTCCATTCAGAACATTGATTTAAGGAGGCATTCTGCCACAACTGTACAATAAGACGCACGTTTCCACTGTCATTCATGCCACATCATGGAGGCTACTTCGAACTACACGGCTGCAGACTGATACCGGGGAGGTGTGCACATTTTCAACATCCATAACATTAAAATTCAGTTCAGCTATTATCTTTTCTAAAGACTTCACATAGACAAAACACAACCATTTACGTGAGTTTCTTTATATATTGTATCAAACTGCAGAATCATAAAAAATACTTTATTTTTACCTGGCTGTCTTTGTTGTGAGATTATATTTTCACTAATGTAGCTGTCTCTACATAGAGTTCACTTCAGTTGAACTTCAGTGAACACACCACGTGACATAACTTACACACCGTTACTAATTGTACTGTAATATATGCTCAAGAAAGCTCCTAACTCAAGCAAACCATTGTCTCTCTCTCTCTCTCTCTGAAAAAATAAATGTTTCTTATATCCACATATGGATCCATGTTTCTGTTTATATTGTGATATTGTGTGAACCGGGCAAGCAGCAGAGCAGCCCGCTGGTCCGTTTCCCCTTCAAGCTCCAAAGATTCCTCTGGTAAGCTTTGACATTGGCCACTAGACAGCGACATTGTAAGACATTGTAAGACATTGCAAGAGCAGAACTTCTGAAATTGCTAAGTGGAAAGCGAGCCCTGCCACCTGGTGTTCAAACCAAAATATGCCCTTTTAAATCTGTGACTTCACTGTCACTGTCTTAATCTTGTGACCATAGATGTGGGTCAACAATAACTTGTCACTAACTTAACTACCCCTTATCAGTAGTCACAATTCATGTTACCCTCCTCCATGACTCCAAAAGACTAATCCCCTCCACTTCATGCATTACTTACAAACACCTCTAATGACACCAAACAAACTCTCCAAAACTCAACTGTTCCTTATTATCATGTCTGAACATTTCACACCCCAATGCCTGAACAAGTCTTCTTAATACAAATCCAGCAAACTAAGCCCTCTCCGGTTTCACACAACTAAGGAATCGAGGGGTCCTGTCCTAGCATAGACAGGACTAACAGACTTCTTTCTCCCCTCAGTTAAATAAAGGGTGAAAAACTTTATATTGTGTCCATAAAGTAATCTCCATAGTTTCTGCTGAATTTAAGGCTTGAGTATTAATTGGTGACCCTCAGTCAGTATGATAGATAGATAGATAGATATATAGATAGATAGATAGATAGATAGATAGATAGATAGATAGATAGATAGATAGATAGATAGATA